>CAUYRT010016649.1:0-93326 GCA_963574885.1 Lepilemur ruficaudatus
TGAATCACTTAATGCTTTGATTGGGTTTATTTGTATTTCATCTATCTTAAGCCATTAACTTAAGATAAACCATTATTTACCATATATGGTAAGATAAACCATTATTTTACCATTTAGGCCATTATTAAAGAAAAAAATGCTACTAACTAAATGACTCAGTGTTTTTTTTTTTTTATTATTAAAAGGTTATGTACATTGCCCTTGCCCCTTCCCCCCTCCAGTCAGAGCCTCAAGCCTGACCATCCCCCAGATGGTGCACATCGCACTCATTATGTATGTATATACCCATCCCCTCCTCCCCCTCTCCCGTCTGCCTGACACCCAATAAAAGTTGTTCCTGTGTGTCCACTTAGGTGTTGATCAGCTAATACCAACTGGCTGGTGAGTACATGTGGTGCCTGTCCATCCATTCTTGGGATATTTCACTTAGAATGGGTTTCAGCTCCATCCAGGAAAATACAAGAGGTGCTATATCACCATTGCTTCTTATAGCTGAATAGTACTCCATGGTATACATATATCACATTTTATTAATCCACTCGTGTATTGATGAGACCCCCACTTCTCGTGTATTGATGAGACCCCCACTTCTGACAACACCCTTGCCCACCCACTGCCTGCTGGCCATGGCCACTTGGGTGCCCACTGGCACAGCCATGTTTCAGCCGGGATACCCTTGGGGCGTCTGGGAAAACTTGTCTCATCGCATCCCAGCTTTGTTATCTCTAGGTTGGGAGTGATGGCTAGAGGAAGACCAGCCGGACTGTGCTGGCTTCTATGAGGAGGATGGTATCAGACATATGAGAACTTGAGAACTTGAGCCACCAAAATGGGAATGCAGCAGCCACAGTCGGCCACAGACGCTGAGAGACACAGGAGTGCTGGGGAGGGCGGGAGCTGGGGGTGGGGCTCAGCAGGATCTGTGGGCAGGGGTGGGGAAGAAGCCAGGGACAGTGCGATGGTTCAGAGGAGAGGACTAGGCCCAGAGCTGGGCCTCAGGAAGGCTGGCCAGCCAGAGCTGAAGCTGTGGGTTTGCTAAGAGAGGCCTGGCTGCAGCGCAGAGGCCTGAACTCGCCCAGGAAAGGCAAAAAAAAGGGCCTTGAGCTTCACCTGGTCCATGAGAGGGCGGTTAACAGAGAGGCCGCCCTCTCCTCCCACTGGAGCCAGGCCTGTGTGCTCCCTGTGGGCCTGTGCCACTCAAGAACAGGTGTGGGCTCAATACATTCATTCTAAGCCTCATAGCCCTGTGGGCAGGTGCCGTTGTTGTTCCCATTTCGCAGATGGAGTAATATCAAGGCCCAGAGAGGTCAAGCAACCTGCCCGAGTCCCCATGGCTAAAAGTGGCAGAGCTGAGACCCGAACCCAGCTCTGTCTGCCCAGAGTCCAGGGGCTAATTTGCCCCACTTGACTGCACCCGGAGTTTCCGTGGCTCCTTTTCCTCAGTGGAGCCGTCTTTTCGGTGTGGATCCACACAGAGTTCCAATCTGGAATTTCCCCCTCGTTGCTCCCCTCCGTCCACCGCTTGGCATTTTGAGGCCAAGGTTCAGCCCTTCCAGCCCCCGGTCGGGCGGGAGAACGCTGGCTTCTTCTGGGCATCTAATTGTGTCCCCGGGACCTGCGTGACCCACTTTAATTTCCGGAGACCACGAGCTGTCAGAGGTGCTGGTGATAATGGGCTTCTCCGTCTGCAGAGGGATGGGCACATCTCTGTCCCTGGGGCCTGGCCAGCATCTGGGAGGAAGGAGGCCTCGTGGAAAGGCAGCGACCACACTGCAGCATCCTGCTTGGCGACTCCCTTCTGCCAGCTCTGGTCTGCCACTGAGCGCAGTCTGAGTCCCCCAACTCCTGACTCCTCCCAGTGAGGAGTCTGGCCGCAGATGCTGTGCTACTTGGGAGCACAACTCTTCCCACCCTTTGGGGAAGGGTGGTGTGAGTGAGCAGCCTCTCCCACACCCTTCTCGGGCTCGGCTCCCTCAGTTGCAAAATGGGAATTAGAGCATCCAGCTCCCAGGGCTGAGGATGAGATGAAATGCAGTGTTGACGCTCATCACTGGGCGCAGTGCCTTCATGGTGTCCCCCTTTAGACCTGCCTTCCCAGACTGTTTGAGAAGCTAGCTGTGACTGTTTGCTGGGGAAGAAAGAGGCCTGGGCTGGGTGCCAGGAAGTCAGGGTTCAAGTGCACAGCAAGGCCCTGGGCAAGCTGATCTTCACCAAGGGGCAGAATCACATCTGCTCCACTTCCCTGAAGGCCTGTGCTTTTGACATCTGCCTGCGAGCTGCTTGAGGATGGGGTTGAGTTTTATTCATCTTGTATTCCCAGCACTTAGCTGGGAGCCTGGCGTAGGATTTAGAGTAAAAGAAAGTGAAGATCATATAAAAGAGTGGATTTTTAAGCAATTAAAAATGCCAGGGGTTATTTGCGAGGATGGGTGGGGCACACAACTCCTGCCCTGCCCCTCGTTAACTAGGGAAGCACCTTCACGTCTTCATGCACTTCCCAGCCCGGGACTCTTTGGAGGGTCTGAGCTGCATTGGACCCCCTTTCCCGAGGAGTGCTACAGGCTGGCCTACTAGGGGCTGCCCCCTCACGTCCCGTGGTGCAGCCCTCTGAGGCAGTGATGCTCCGCAAAATGATGACCACTCAGGTCCTGGGCGTGAGAGTCTGAGCTGTGTAGGTGCATCTCCACCCTTGGGGTCTCTCTCCTCCCCTCTGAAGCAGGGGAGGGGCAGTGCCCAGTGAGAAGTGAGACCTCAGCTTCTCAGTTACCTGCGGCCAGGCCCAGCAGCTGGACAGCTCCTCTGGGGCAGGGGCAGTGGCCTGGCAGAAATGCAGAGGTAAACACCGTCTGGTCTGCCGGGAGCTGGGCCATTTACACAAGTAACTTTTTTTTTTTTTTTTTTTTTTTTGAGATAGAGTCTTAGTCTGTTGCCCGGGCTAGAGTGCCGTGGTGTCAGCCTAGCTTACAGCAACCTCACACTCCTGGGCTCAAGCGATCCTTCTGCCTCAGCCTCCCGAGTAGCTGGGACTACAGACACGCGCCACCATGCCCTGCTAAGTTTTTCTATATATTTTTAGTTGGCCAATTAATTTCTTTCTATTTTTAGTAGAGACGGGGGTCTCGCTCTTGCTCAGGCTGGTTTCGAACTCTTGACCTTGAGCAATTCTCCCGCCTCGGCCTCCCAGAGCGTTAGGATTACAGGCATGAGCCACTGTACCCGGCCTACACCAGTAACTTTGACACCAGGCAGAAGTGGCACGGTCTCTACGAGAGGAACACGCAGAGCCAGGGAGGAGAATGCCGGGCCTCAGGCTCCACAGACGCACACCTCTGCAGCACCCTCTCCCTCCCAGGCAGAGCCTGCTCTGGGGGTCAGAATCCCTGGCGTGGCTAGCGCTGCAGCCCTCATTCTGGGGGACACAAAATGTGTCCTTCAGTACGTGGTCGGCATGGACTCAGCCTAGCCCCACTGAGAGGAGAACCACGCAAAGGGGATGAGTATTTAGGGTCCACTTTGTGCCAGCACATGCGGATTATTTAATCCTCATGTCATCCCTGCAAACAAGCGCCTTTCTCTGGGTTCGTAGCTGAGGAAATGAACTCCTCCTCCAGGGCCACAGAGCTGCGAGCATCCGGTTGAAAAGCAGACACGGCTGTTCTAACACCCGTGTTCTCCCAACACTCCACCACCCTCTGTGGCACTGTGATCAGAGGTGGAAGTCTCCAGGCATTTCAGAGGGTCCTGTCCTAAGAGCTGAGGGGCTATCTTGGGAGGTGCAAAGCCACATTCCAAAGGATGGAAAGAAGGGGAGAGAAACCAGGTTTCCTGATACCTTGTTCAGGTCCCAGACCTCGCGCTACCTTGGGAGACAGAGGACTCCCCCTCACCCGAGGGCCTGGCAAGGGGTGATGCTGCAGGGGGAGCGTGCGGCTGGTGAGGCTGTGGCTGCGTAAGGTGACACACTGTAGTCTGTCCCCACTCATTGCCCAAGTACAGAGCTTTCGGCTATGACCTGGCTTCCTGGACGGGCGTTGCGGCCTGAGACCCCCAGTTCTCCCTGCCCTAGGGTTTCTCGTGTTCCCACACATGACCACGTCACACACACATACACGCCTGCACGCCTGTTCACAGTGCCAGTTCATGCACATCCACAGCCTGTGTTCATACCCTTGGTGTTCACACATGCACGTGCACATACAGCCTTTCTGGCACTCCCTGCATGTCCCTTCACTGGCTGCTGCCGCCCGTCTCAGCTGGGCCTGAGAGACGGAGACAGGCCCCTACTCTCCGTGTGGCCAGGCAGCAAAGCCACTGGCGCTGATGTTCTGCTCCGTTACTCGGCTAATGGAGCCTCCCTCTGCCTGCAGCCTCCCTTGCCAGCATGTGAGTGAGCAGTGACTGCGCTGAAGCCTGCCCAGTTGTGGGCCTGGGGAGCGGCCTGGAAGTCAGGCCGAGACAAGACGGGCCTGGGGGCTGGGGGCAGGCTCCTGGGCAGGCGGGGGGTGGGGCGGGCCAAGGGGCCTCCTTAGCCAGCCCGAAGGACACGGGAGCTGGGCAGCTGGGCAGGACCCACCATCCTGGCTCTGCAGCTCCTCCCTCCACAGCGGGCGGGCACCTGCCCCCAGCCTCAGCCCGGCGCCACCTGTTCCGTCCCCACGCCTACGACACCCCACATGCTCACACTCCCCCACCACACACACTGGGTACACACCACATACACCCCTGCTACACACCACACACACCACACACCCCCTACTACACATCACACACACTACACATACCACACATACCCCCTACTATACACCACACACACTACGCACACCACACACACCCCCTACTACACACCACACACACCACACACACCCCCACTACACACCACACACACCCCCTACTACACACCACACACACCCTCCACTACCTCTCCTACCCCTACTCCCACACAACCACCCACCATATACACACACCTCACACACACACACACACACCACATGCCCACACACACACACACAAGAGGCACACCACACACACTACATACACAACTCACACCACACACATGCCGCACGCCTCCCGCCACACAATCGCACTTACACTGAAAGGCTCCTGCTCTCATGCCCGGCCTCTAACTCCCGTATCTTAGAGGGCAGCGCCCAGCTGAGCTCGTGTGTTCAAAGCTTGTAACGTTTAGTCAGAAAGAAAATGCATCAATTTTTAATGGTTTCTAGCTCAAAATGAAGATGTGCATCTGGCGTGAAGGATAACGGGACCGTGTTGGGACTACAGAGCATTGCCCGTGTGCAGACCCATACAGGCTGTGGCCGTGGTGTCACTAACCACTGCTCAGTCACAGGGCTGCTCTCTCCCCGCCAGTGCTGCGCCTCGCGCTCTGCAGAACAGCACCCTGCCTTGCACCGGGCAGAGCCCCACGGTCCCACCCCTCCTCCCTCCCACTCAGAGCTTGCACACACCGCGGTCCCCAGGGCCCCATGACGCTTTGGGGGGCAGACCTTCTGGGGCCCATGGTGCACCCCACTACACTTCCTGTAACCTATTCTAGGCAGCCCAAGGCCTGCTGCGTCCCAAGTTTCTATCTGTCCCCAGGCATCCTGGCCTGCTCCCAAGCATCCTGACACCCAACCAATGGAAGACCCTTTCCTCTGCCCCAGGAGAGCTGCTGGCAGGTTTGGGAGAGTTCGTCAGGTGCTGGGGAGTGGGCACTCTGGACAAAGGCCCTGGATTCTGAGTCTTTGGAGAAGAAGGCAGGGACACAGCCGGTCTGGGGGCCAGAGTTGTTCCCCGGGGGGCTGGGAACAGCTGGAGGCCCCAGCAGTCTGCTCAGGGCTGGCCAGGTGGCTGGGCCGTGACTCAGCAGCTTCCCGCCTTGGCTGGAGCATACCGCTGCAGCACGGACTCCCTCCTGGGACGTCTGGACTCCAGCTCCTCTCCCCACTGGGCAGTGGGCTCCTCTGTCCTGTTTCAACTGTGGTCCTGGCAGGGGTGGCGGAGGGGAGGGGTGCTGAGGGGCTTGTCCTGACTGAGTCAGCCCCCACCCCTGCTCCCCACACACCCTGCAGCGCCTGCCAGGGCTGAAATGGAGCCAGCAGGGCTTGGTGCGGATGGCCTGAGGGGCCACAAAGGCAGGAAGCCAAGGAGTCCATGACTCAGGGAGCATTGCCACCATTTAGCCATTTTATTTGTGTGACACGAGGTAAGTCACTAAGTCACCTCCCTTTGGGGCCTCAATTTCTTCATTTTTCCAAACAAGGCTTCGGACTGCGTTGCCTGTAAGCTTCGCTCCGCTCTCCCAGGCTGGGGTTCTGCTTGTCTGTGATTTAAGACTTTCCATGCCTGGGGGCGACGTGGGGAGGAATAATCAGACACAGATGTGAGGTGCCGGGTTCCTCAGTCAGGAGCCTTCGCTGTAATCATCGCAGCCACCCTTAAGGCAGGCAGGGCAGGGATGGCCGATCCTCACCTACCGATGGGAAAGCGGAGGCTCAAGGAGGCCAACAGGCTGGCCCAAGATTGGTTCAGTGAGCGCTCAATCCTCAGCCTGCAGATTGGATTCTGAGCCTTAGGAGTGGGGTCTCTGCCCCAGGCCACCCTGCTGATCTCAGTGTAGTTGCAAGAGAAGGAAAATGAATGTTGCTGCAGTAGAAGAGACTGAACTTAGACACAGGGAAGAACTTTCCAACTCTCAGGAACCCTTCCCCAGGCCAGCAGGTACGAACAGGCACTGCTTCTGTGTGTGAGGAGGGACAACTTGCTCTGCGGGGGATAGAGGTGTGCGTGGGCTGACCCGGGAAGGCTCATCAGGCCTCGGTAATCAAGGAACTCAAAGAAATGGGTCATTCATTCTCAGAATGAGCTAGAAATTAATTCCTTAAAACTGTATCCTGTGCTTCCCAGGACCAAGCGTTGGACTGCAGCGTTGGTGCAAAAAATAAAGACATAAACTTATCCTTAAGTATTGATCTTTTTAGCCCGCTGGCTTCAGGGAGAGGCATCTTGCTGGTTAACCTATTTCCATCTCATTACTTGGGCTTCTGCAAATACAATGCCAGGAAAGACTAACACTGTGAGCTGTATCCAGTGAGCTCACCACTGTCTGCACTAATTGAGTCCTGGGCTGGGTGGGACAATCTACGCCAAGTGCGTAGTCCCTGCACCTACCTAATCGGTTTGTGGTGGCAGTTGGTGGTGAGTGTGAGAGTGTGTGTGCACACACACGCTTTGGGTGGGGTGAGGATCTAGCTTACTCATCTTCGATGTGGGAGCAGGATTCCATTTTGGAGGGAGTCTCATGTGGGAGGACACTGAGGGATCCCCGAAGCCTGCTAGAGGAGAGAGTGGGGATTCGGGGCCCCCACCCCATTGTAGAGCCGAGAGGCAGGGTGAGGGCCCAGGGTGGCCTCTGTGTGAGGGGGCAGGTGTCTCCCAGCCCGGGGCAGGTCAGGGTGCTCCCGGGTTCTGCAGTACCAGCAGGTGGAGGAAACAGGCAGATAGGCAGATATTTTCCTGGAGTTCAAAATTTAAGATACATAAGCATATGCCGTAAAGTATTTGCCAACCCCTCCTTTCCTAACTCCCCTTCCCAGAAGCAACCACAACTGACGTCATCAACTCTGTGTGCATCTCTCCAGGGCCATTCCGTGAATATAGGGGTGCACATACACTTCTTCTCCCTGCTTTTTACGCAGATATCATGCTGACTCCCGTGCATGCTGACTCTTTGACTAACAATCTCCTCCAGAGATCATCCCATATTCGCCCACAAAGAGCCAGGCACGGAGCTCCTGAGCCTTCTGGGATGCTCCCACATGGGCTGCCCACGGGCAAAGTGAAGACCCTCAAAGCAAAACATCCTAGAGCTGCTGTGAGTGTGAGCGTGAGAGTGTGCAAGGTCATCTCACCCACTTTCCCCGTCTAGCTGACTCCCCTTCCATCCTGCTCTACAGCTTATCGGCGATCAAGTCCTCCTTAGTGTAGACCCAAGCCCTGTAGCTGAGCTCTGAGGACATCTGGGTGTATGGAGCTAAGGGATGATAGGGCCTCCAGACAGACGCTGTTTCTGCTTCTTATCTATTTTTTTTTTTTTTTTGAGATAGACTCTCACTCTGTTGCCTGGGCTAGAGTGCCATGGCGTCAGCCTAGCTCACAGCAACCTCAAACTCCTGGGCTCAAGCAATCCTCCTGCCTCAGTCTCCCAAGTAGCTGGGACTACAGGCATGCGCCACCATGCCCGGCTAATTTTTTTTATATATATATTTTTAGTTGTCCAGCTAATTTCTTTCTATTTATAGTAGAGACAGGGTCTCGCTCTTGCTCAGGCTGGTCTCGAACTCCTAAGCTCAAACGATCCACCCGCCTCGGCCTCCCAGAGTGCTAGGATTCCAGGCGTGAGCCACCAGGCCCGGCCTGTTTTTGCTTCTTATAAGAGGGCTCGTGACAAGGTGAGAGGGGGTGGCCCCTTCCCCCTGCACCCCGTCTTGGTGTATCCCTAGGTTTTCTGTTCATGTGTCATTCTTACTACCCCCTGCAGTCCTGATTCCTGTGCTGCAAGCTGAAAAATGATGAGATAAAGGATAAGTCAACCAGGTTGTCACTCACTGCTCCCCAACACCTCACCACCCCAGGCCAAACGTGGCTGTTCACCCAGGCAGCAGCTCAGACTTCCCAGGGTGTCCCAGAGCCTGTGCAGGGACTCAGACCATGCTGCCCAAGCCTGGCCCCCTCCCCAACTAGTCTCTCCTAGCCCTGAGGGCCACTTGCAGAGTCCTGAGTGCCTGGGACCGACACTGTCACAGGAGCTAAGTGGCCATGCTGGAGAGACAGACAGATAGACAGCAGCCAGTGGGCGGGGAGGCAGGGAATTCCTGCAGAGATTCTGTTTAGTTGCCTGTTTGGTGACCTAGCTGCTGGTCCACCCCCACTCCTCCAGTGTGACTTCCCACTATTGGAGACTCCCCCTTCCTGAGTGCTCCCTGAGGACTGGAGACCCCAACCTTGTCCCTAGGAAATACATAGTGGGAAAAGCAGGAGACCTCCCACTCTCTAAATTTGCAGACTCAGGCAATTTAGGCTCAATCTTTACGCTGACCAGCTGCGTGACCTTGGGCAGGTCATTTATCTGTCTGAGTGGAATTTGCCTTATTTCTGCAAGGATGCTAATAATTGTGCCCTCCTCCCAGGCGGATTAAATGAGAAAGTCTATGTGCTCATTAAACAGAGCGATGGTCATTAAAACTGTCGTTGCCTCCAGTTCCCTCCTGCCCGCCCCGAGCAGCCTTTGGCGGAAATGGAGTGGGGGCCTCCATCCAGGTCTGCAGAGTCTTGGAGGCTTATTTTGCTTCCAACGACTGGTCTTGGACTTTGATGTCCTCTAGCAAGTTGATCTGAATTACTCAGAACCTCAATTTTCAAAATGTAGTCCACCTATATCAAATGTAGACCACCTGTAGCAAATGTATTCCACCTGTATCAAAGGTAGATCACCTGTATCAGAGGCAAGTGGGGCGCCCGTGAAAATGCAGATCCCTGCGCACATTCCATTCCACTGGGTTGGGCTTTGGGGGACAGAGGGGGATGACAGGGGATCTGCATTCGGACAGACTTCCCAGGGAGTCTTGATAAGGGCCAAGCCTGAGAGCCCCTTCCCCTGTGTATCTCTCCCTTGATGAGCCCCCCAGGCCCCTCCCTCTTCACACCTTGACCCCTGGCCCTGCAGGCCAGGAGCAGATGTCTCCCCCACCCGGCCTCTCTCCAGGGCAGCCGCAGCCTTCTCTGCCTAATGGCGTCATTTCATGCTCTCCTGCTCGGGCGGTTCTGACCAGACAGAGGAGTTCACCCTGTCCTGGGAGCCCCTGCAGCCCCGATCCATTTATCATCCTCAACTCTTCCGCTGGCTGCCTTCCCCACACTGCAGCTCTGAGCCATGAGGGAGGCCAGGGGAGCTGGAAATCCCTGAGGATTTGGCTTTCCTCCATGCTGTGCTCTTGTCCTTGACCCTGCTCAGCCACAGGAACCCTGCACGCTCTGGTGGGGACTAGCCCTGGATGGGGAGGAGGCCGCTGCGCTGCAGGGGAAGGAGCTCTGGACGAGGGGTCCAGAGACTTAGATTCTGCTTCCAGCGCTGCTACCAAAGACCTGTGTGACCTTGGATACGTCACTTCACCTCTCTGGGCTTTCTTTCCTCCCAGGAGTCTTGGGAACATGTGTTAAGTCTTCAGCATCTCTGTTTCCTTAGCTTCTGGTGTGATCCATGGGGATGAAAAACACCCACCCTTTAAGCTTATCCAAAGACAGCAAAAGAAAGGGTTTCTTGTGTGTTTTTTTTTTCTTTTTCTTACAAATGTGTAAGTGCTACAGGAATATTGGTGATAGTGCAGACATTCACAACTGGGAGAGGCCTAAGAGGCTAGAAAGCAAGAGCATCATAGGTATAAAAGGCCTCTGATCTATCCAGCCCTTAACATACACTTACAGAGCACCTCCTGTGTGCTAGCCCCAAATCCCTGCATTCATGAATCGTGTTATTATTATTTTAGAGACAGGATCTTGCTTTGTCACCCAGGCTAGAGTACAGTGGCTTGATCATAACTCACTGCAGTCTCGAACTTCTGGACTCAAACGATCCTCCTGCCTCAGCTTCCTAAGTAGCTGGGAATACAGACATGCACCACCACACCTGCCTAATTTTTCTATTTTATGTAGAGATAGGGTCTTGCTATATTGCCCAGGCTGGTCTTGAATTCCTGGCCTCAAGTGATCCTCCTGCCTTGGTCTCTCAAAGTGCTGGGATTACAGGCATGAGTGTGAATCTTAAATTCTAGGGAAGGGAGACAGACAAATAAAATTGATAAACTATACAATGTGTCAGTTGGTGATGAGTGCTATGGAGAAAAATAAATCAGGGCAGGGGTTAGGGGTACCAGTGGTTGGCAGTAGGTTGCAATTTTAGTACGGTCATCACAGATGACCTGACTGAGCTGAAGGAGTGAGCTGTGCAGAAATCTGCAGGAAGAGCATTTTAGGCAGAGGGAACAGCAGCTGCCAAGGCTCTGAGTTAAGAGGCTGCTTGGTGTGTTTGAAGGTCTGTGAAGAGGCCAGTGTAGCTGGACGGTGTGAACGGTGAGAGCTGCAGGGGAGAGGCGTCAGGGCATGGGCCAGGCACACAGGGCCCTGGGCCTGCTGTAAGGACTGGGCTTTCCTCTGAGGGAAGAGAGAAGCCGCTGCGGGTTTTCTGTTCTGACGACAGGACCACTGTGTGCACTGGACTGAGAACAGACCCAGAGGGGCAAGAGGGACAGTAGCCTCACACCCTCCTTGTCCTGGCAGGAATCCCCACCCTTGCAGGGCAGACCTCAGAGGGCCCCCCCAGGAGCAGATCAGAGGGGCTGGGAGAAGGCAGCCGCCCAAGGCCCAGTGGGGAGAGAGGGGTGGAGGGAATGAAAGGGCTCTGGCTGCCTTCCCGCTTTTTCCTTTTCTTTAACTTCTTTGACTCCAGAAGGGAAGGCAGAGCTAGGTGATGAGGGGTTATTAGGTCACACCAGAGGGAGAGTCTGCCGAGGGAATTTTAGTCTCTCGGCTATTAGAGGATCTCCCAGGGGAAATGGACATGCAAGCCCAGGGCAGCCTTGGAAAGATAAACTGCAGTTTTCTATGCTCTGGGCGGATGCTGGGCTGCAGGAAGGGCACGTGGTCCCCCCACGCATCATCTCATTTAATCGCATTCAACTGCAGGCATTAGGAATCAAAGCTGCATTTTCGTAGTTAAGAAGTCTGATGCTCAGAGAGTGAGAGAAACCACCCAAGGTCAAATGGCTCATAAGGGGACGTGTCTGGCTCTCCACAGCCCCGAGCCTGCTGCAAGAGGAGAGGAAGGCTGGGCAGCTCTCAGAACTGTGTGCCATGCCAGCTTTGGGGTCTCACTGTACACACACACAGGCACAGACCCCATACCTCGGTTCCATCCCAATCTCTCCAGGTGGGTGTCCCTGGACCTAGGCTGGTGGCTATTGAGTTGAGTCTTCACCTGGTTTGTGGAAAGAGCCCTAGACCCAGAGTCAGCCTCTAATGCACTGCGTGACCCTGGGAAGGCCACTTCCCCACGGGCTTTAGCGTCATCTGTGAAATCACATAATGTGACCCAGTGATCTCAGAGTCTGTCTTGCTCAATCATTTACTCACTCACATATTTACTGAATGCCTGTCACGTGCCAGACAGTGTGTTACCTGCTAGGGCAGGGGCTGGCCACGTTTTCTCTAAAGGGCCACACAGTGACTGTCTTCAGTTTTGCAGGCCACACAGTCTTCCGTTGTGACTGCTTACCTCTGTTGTTGCAGGGCAAAAGTGGCAACAGAGAATACATAAACAAGTGCCAATAAAATTTTATTTACGAAAATTAGCTGGTGCGCTGGATTTGGCCCATGGGCCATAGCTTGTCAACACCTGCACTGGAGCGACAGTGGGGAGCAAAACGAACGTGGCCTCTGCGTGAACGGGCACAAGCTGCGCAAACACCACGGGGGTGAGGACAGAGAGCCGTGGGAACAGGCGGCCGGGGCCTCGTGAGGCTGGGTGGGGAGGTGGGAGGCGTGGGTGTGGGCAGGAAGCTTCCTGGAGGACGGGCTGTTGGAGCTGAGCTGAGAGACACAAGGGTTCGCTCAGTGAAGAGGGTGCGGCATGTGCAGAGGCCCTGAGCTGGGAGGTGACACGGTGTGGCAGAGGAAGCAAAAGCAGGCATGTGTGGCTGGTGCTAGGGACCCAGGGGAGGGAAAGATGGGATGATGCTGGGGGCAGGACTTAAGGGCCTGGGGGCCACAGTAAGGATTTTGGCCTGTCTCCCTGGGTGGTTTCTAACCATAGTGACAGGATCGGATTGGCGCTTTATGGAGATTGCTTTGGTGGTAACTGCAGAACTGATTGGAGGTGAGCGAGAGGAGACACAGGAGATCAAGTGGCTCTGCCAAGGGCCTGGAGCTCAGAGGTGAGTTTGAATCTGACAGAATAGGGTGGAGCCGAAGCTGGGGTGTGGAAGAGACCCCCGCAGGGTGACACCACAGAGTGAGAAGAGAAGCAAACTGAGGAGTCGAGGAGTCATCAGAACTATGGTGACAATCAGGGAAGGAGGCAGCGGTGCGCTGGCGAAAGCAGCCGAAGGGTCAAGTTCAACAATTCTGAAAATGTCATCCATGACTTTACAAAGAGCAGCTTCAGGGGAGGAGCTGAGGAGTGAGGCAGGGGTGAGGAAACAGGCGCATGGCCGCAAAGAACTGTCGTTCGTGTTATAAACTGGGACGCGCCAGCGGAGGGCGAGCGGAAGAAAGAGCAGGGACTGCAGAGCCTTCCCGAGAAGGCCAGAGGGGACCCTGCACAGGAACGGGGATGGCCTTAAATCGGAGAAAAAATCCTCGACTGAAACCAAGTCAGGAGGAGAGGCCTGAGGAGGGGTGTGGGGAGCCTCAGCCGGCAGAGATGGAAGGTTCGGAGTCTCCTTCAAACCCTCTGTCTCTGCAGAGCAGGGTGGGGCGGCCAGCCTGGCTTCTGTGCAGGGTGCTGGGGACTGCCGGGGTCTCACGGGGGTCTAGGGGCCTGGAGGCTGCCCTGGAGAGGGAGAGAGCTGAGACTGGGAGTTCTCCAGGGCTGGTGTTTTGCCAGGTGAGTGCCACAAAAATAGACGCGATGGGAGTGTAGGGAATTGGGGAGTTATCGGCATGAGGGACCATGGTGGGGATGAAGACGGAGGCCACTGGCTCAGGGAGGCGAGGAGATTTGTGAGGGAAGAGCATCCCAGGCTGCGGGAGGGGTCTGTCTGGTAGGCTCGTGCCTCATGGCGAGCAGGCCAAGTGGCGGGCAGCGAGTGACAGAGAGCATGACAGGAAGTGCCTGTGGGAGCCACCACGAGCCAGGCCAAGTACGATCTTATTCTAAGTGTGACAAGAAGCCACGGGAGGGTTTTAAATAAAGCAGCCCAGCGGCGGGACGGAGACTGACCAACTGGAGGAGAGCGGAAGCTGACAGAAAGGAGGCTACCATGGTACTCCGGGTGGAGGGGGGCAGCGGCCGAGTTGGGAAAACACTACGGGTGAGTGGATGAGTTTCCAGATGCCGGGGTGTGGGACGACCCACATGGATGGGAAGGATGACCCCAGGGCTTTTGGTCCCAGCACCCACTGCCATTTACTGCGTGTAAGACGGAGCAGATGCCCTGAGTCTACCCCAGGTGCCCCTGGGCCCACCGCCCCCAGCCAGTCTCTCATCAAGAGCCAGCTTCTCAAGCATCTTCGTGATACCCCTGCTCTCTGGCAGCTGTAGCCTCATGGTTTTGGTGGAGGTGGATTTAAAAGAGCATTCCAGGCTCCAAGCCCTGGAAAGGCCACCAGTCTGCTGCCACCGCTGCCTTCTAACATCTCCACATTCCCTCCCAGCAGCTGTAAGTGGAGTCCCCAGGAACACAGCACGGATCTCGGGTCCCTCTGTGGTGCTGAGGCCACTTCTAGGCACCTTACGTGGGGCTCAAGTAACACGTCCCAGATTCGGCTCCATCCCACATTCAGTGAATGTCATCTGTGCCAGACACAAGTAAATTTATTTTTAAAATTTTCACAATGGTTCTGAAAAGTAGGTATTATTTTCCACAATTTGTATATGAAGAAGTCAAATTTTGGAAAAGGACTTGGTTGGAGTCATCTGATGAGGAGGAGGCAGCCCTGGGGGTCACAGTCAGCCTCTTTGCCGGCCTGTGCTGTCTCCTGCCCTGCCATGGTGAGGCGCAAGAGGGCAGGTGCTGCAGGCACCAGGGACAGGTCCGTATATTTGGGAGCTGGCGGGGAGCTGTCCGTAGGATGGGAGTAGGACTGCCAAGCCAGGGGCCAGGGTAGAATGGAGTATCCAGAACACACGGTCATCCGGGCTCAATCTGGTAAATGACACCCAGAAAATGTCCACAGCTAACATTATACTCAGTGGAGAGAGATTGAAATCTTCCCCCTAAGATAAGGAACAAGGCAAGAGTTCCCACTCTCACCACTACTGTCCAACATAAGTTCTAACCAGGGAAATTTAGGAAGAAAAAGAAATAAAAGGCATCCAGATTGGAATAGCAAATGTAAAGCTATCTCCATTCTCATGATTCTTTTTTTTTTTTTTTTTTTTTGAGTACCTGAAATGTGGCAGCCAAATTGAGATGCACTGTTAAGTGTAAAATATACCCTGGGTTTCAAAGACTTGGGATCAAAAAAGAATGTAAAATATCTCATTGATAATTTTTACATTGATTACATTAGATCCAATACAATTATAATGACTCCATATATATCGATTAGATTATGTTGTAATTATAATATTTTACATATATTCAGTTAAAGCAACTATATAGTTAAAATTAATTCCACCTATTTCTTTTTACTTTTTTTACTGTGGCTACTAGAAAATTTTAAGTTGTCTATGTGGTTCACGTTATTGGACAATGGTGGTCTAGACCCTGGGCCCTAGAGGGATTTTCTCAGATGGGAAGAAACATAGAAGCAGGAACCTTTTCATAGGCAACCTGAAGTTTTACCCTTGGATAAGGAGGCGGGGTTAAAAACACCTTTCTTACCCTTCCCCCTCTCAGAAGTAGCTGATGTGGAGTCTGTCACCCTAATGTGTTTAGGAGGATTCTGAAGGTGGGAATGGGTCCCCATGGAGCAATAACCTTCACTGCAGTCTGCCAAGAACTGGCCCCATCATCCACTCCTCCAGTGCACCCCAGTGCCTACCCTAGGTTCCCTGTTGGATGATTAAGTTCAGTTGCATAAAGTAGACAAAGCCAAAATAACAGTAGCATAAACAGGACAGAACTGCATCTCTCTCTTAAGGAAAACAAAAAGTTTTGAGAGAAATAAACTTCTGTCCTGCTTATGCTACTGTTACTTTGGAATTTGCCCATTATATGCCACTGAACCTAACTAGCAATGCTGCATGGATTCCTAACATTCATCCTGGACCTGAGACCATGAGCGAATGAAGGCAGAGCAGCAAGACTGAAGGAACCCAGGTCCAGGATGACAATGGAGATGTCATTGGCTTATTATCTATTAGAATCCCACATTCCAGGTAGTAGGAGACTGCCCAGAAGCACCATAGAATACTTCTTACATTTCATTGGCCAGAACTCGGTCACATAGTATACCTGGCTTCAAGAGAGGATCGGGGCCGGGCGCGGTGGCTCACGCCTGTAATCCTAGCACTCTGGGAGGCTGAGGCGGGTGGATTGCTCAAGGTCAGGAGTTCAAAACCAGCCTGAACAAAAGCGAGACCCTGTCTCTATTAAAAATAGAAAGAAATTAATTTGCCAACTAAAAATATACAGAAAATATTAGCTGGGCATGGTGGTGCATGCCTGTAGTCCCAGCTACTCAGGAGGCTGAGGCAGAAGGATTGCTTGAGCCCAGGATTTGAGATTGCTGTGAGCTAGGCTGACGCCACGGCACTCTAGCCTGGGCAACCAACAGAGTGAGACTCTGTCTCAAAAAAAAAAAAAAAAAGAGAGGATCGGGAAAGCCTTTTAGCTAGTTAAATTGCTGCCTTAAATAAAATCAGGGTTATGCCACTTAAGAAGGAAGAAGAAGGGCTGGGCGCGGTGGCTCACGCCTGTAATCCTAGCACTCTGGGAGGCCGAGGTGGGAGGATCGCTCAAGGTCAAGAGTTTGAGACCCCATTCGCATGATTTTATATAAAGAAAATCCTAAGGAATCCACATGCACACACCCACACAAACTATTAGAACTAATATGTGAGTTCAGCAACGTGGCAGGAAAGATCAATATAAAAATCTATTATATGTCTATACACTAGCAATGAGCAATCTGAAAGTGGAATTAAGAAAACAATTCCATTTACAATAGCATCAAAAAGGATAAAATACCTAGGAACAAAAAGTGCAATATTTGTATGTTGACATCTATAAAAAATGTTGAAAGAAATTAAAGATCTAAATAAATGAAAAGACATTGTAAAACTTTATATTGTTAAGATGACAGTACTCTCTGAATTGATCTACAGATTCAACACGATCCCTATCCAAATCTCAGCTGCTTTGCAGAAATAAACCAGCTGGTCTTAACATTGATATGTAAATGCAAGGAGCCCAGAATAGCCAAAACAATCTTAATGAAAGAAGAACAAAGTTAGAAGACTCACATTACCTGATTTCAAAACTTACTACAGATCTACAGTAATCAAGACAGTGTGGTACTGACATAAGGACTGATGTATGGATCAATGCAATAGAACTGAGAGTCCAGAAATAAATCCCCATGTTTGTGATCAGTTGATATTTTGCAAGAGTACTAAGACAATTCAGTGGGGGAAAGAATAGTCTTTTCAACAAATTGCATTATATCAAATTGATATCCACATACAAAAGAATGAATTTCAACCCCTTCCTTATATTATACAAAAAAATTAACTTGAAGTGGATCATAGACCTGACTGTAGGAGCTAAAACTATAAAACTCCCATAGGAAAACATAGAAGTAAATCTTGGTGACTTTCGATTTTGTAATGGTTTCTAAGATATAGCACCAAAAATATGAGCAACAAAAGAAACAGCTAAATTGAACATCATCAAAATTAAATTTTTTGTGCTTCCAAGAACGCTATCAAAAAAGTGAAAATAGAACTCTAGATTGGGGGGAAATTATTTGCAAATCATATATCTGACAAGGGGCTGGTATCTATAATATTTAAAAACTCTTACAACTCAATAATAAAAAGACAATTAAAAAACAGCCAGGCCGGGCATGGTGGCTCACGCCTGTAATCCTAGCACTCTGGGAGGCCAAGGCGGGCGAATCATTTGAGCTCAGGAGTTCAAGACCAGCCTGAGCAAGAGCGAGACCTCGTCTCTACTAAAAACAGAAAGAAATTAGTTGGACAACTAAAAATGTATGTAGAAAAAATTAACCAGGCATGGTGGTGCATGCCTGTAGTCCCAGCTACTTGAGAGTCAGTAGGATTGCTTGAGTCCAGGAATGTGAGGTTGCTGTAAACTAGGCAGATGCCAATGGCCCTCTAGCCTGGGCAACAGAGTGAGACTCTATCTCAAAAAAAAAAAAAAGCCAAAGGATCTGAAAAGGCATTTCTCCAAAGAAGACATACATGTGGCCAATAACTACATGAAATGCAAATGAAAGCCACAATGAGCTGCCACTTCACCTACACCAGGATGGCTGTAAACAAAAAACATATAATAACAAGTATTGTCCAGGACATGGAGAACTCGGAACTCTTACACATTGTTGGTGGGAACATAAATTGGTGCAGCCACCTTGGGAAATAGTTTGGTGGTTTCTTAAGATGTCAAACATCCTTACAACCCAGAAATTCCATACTTACGTATATACCCAATAGAAATAAAACGTATGTCAGCACAAAATTTATACATGGATGTTCATAGCAGCATTAGTCACAATATTCCATAAGTGGGATATTATTAGCTATTAATATATTTAGTTGTAATAGCCAAAAGGTGGAATGACTGCTAATGGGTACTGGGTTTCTTTCTGGGGTGGTGAAAATGTTTAAATGTTCTAAAATTAGATTGTGCTAATGGTTGCACAACTCTGAATATACTAAAAACCACTGAACTATATATACTTTAAATGGGTGAATTGTATGATATGTGAACTATTAATATCTCTCAATAAAGCTGCTTTTTAATAAAAGGCCACTAGGATCCTGGACAGTGTGGTGGGGGGTGAGGGGACACTCATCGTGGTCTTCCAACGTGGCTGCTTGCAGTTCTCATCAAGCCAGGTCAGTCTGTTGGCCCCAGATGTGAGGTCTGGTGGACATTCATTTTTCACTTGAAAACAAGTTTCAGGGTCAAGGCTACTTCAACCTGGCATATAGTCAGAGTTTAACAGATGCTTTTTGAATGAGCATGCGTCCGCGTCAATGTACAGGTCACCTTCTGGCTGGAACAGTGTCCGTAGCGGGAGTGGAGAGGACTCAGTCAGGTTCTTAAAGGAAAGGACAGAACTTAAGAGCTCCTAAAACATTCTCTCAGAAGAGCCCCAAGTGCAGCGGAGAATTTGCTCATCTCCAATGTGCAATGAGAAAATTCTCGTGAGAATTTTTCCTTTAAAACATGAGAATTTCCTTTTCTTGTGCTGTGTGCATCCTACTCTGTGCTATTTCCATGCTTCTTTTAATTTTTAAAATACTGTAAATTGCTCTTAAGTAAGGCTGATGCTGCAGGGAGATGTGCTGTTTATTCTTTGACCTAGAGCACCTCCACGCATACAGTGCTAAGTTCACCCAGGGGAGTGCAGCCAACAAACACTGCCTGGGTGCCACAGTGTGCCTTGGCACAGAGGGAGCTGCTGCCAACACAGTGTCTGCCCTCACGGGACTTTGGGTTGAGAGGAAGTGTGCAGCCCCTCTTTGAGAAGCAGAAATAGCTTGGTAGAAAGGACAGGATTGGGCAGGACATAGTTTGAAAGCTCATAAGCACATTGTCTTAAATGAAAACCAAAATTAGCCGGGTGTTGTGGCTCACACCTGTAGTCCCAGCTACTTGGGAGGCTGAGGCAGGAGGATCGCTTGAGCCCAAGAGTTCGAGGTTGCTGTGAGCTAGGCTGAAGCCACGGCATTCAGTCTAGCCCGGGCAACAGAGTGAGACTCTGTCTTAAAAAAAAAAGTGCAAAATTTATGCTCATCATAGTAAAATTATTACTCGTAAAAAATTGGAACCTCTCTAAATGTTTAACAGTGGAATGATTAAACAAATCATGGTACCACCATGTAATGGGATATTATTTAGCTATTTAATGATGAAGGAAAATTTTAGTGAGAAAGAAAAAGCCTTATGATAAATTTTTATGTAAAATAAAAGGCAGGCTAGGCTGGGCATGGTGGCTTACCCTTGTAATCCTAGCACTATGGGAGCCTGAGGTGGGAGAATTGCTTGAGGCCAGGAGTTAGAGGTTGCTGTGAGCTAGGCTTGACGCCACGGCACTCTAGCATGGGCAACAACGTGAGACTCTTGTCTCAAAAAAAAAAAATGTTTTTTATTTTTTTTTATTTTTTATTTTTTTTTTTTTGCCACCATGCCCGGCTAATTTTTTCTATATATATATTTTTTTAGGTGGCCAATTAATTTCTATTTTTTTAAGTAGAGACAGGGTCTCGCTCTTGCTCAGGCTGGTTTCGAACTCCTGACCTTGAGCAATCCGCCCGCCTCGGCCTCCCAAAGTGCTAGGATTACAGGCGTGAGCCACCGCGCCCGGCCAAAAAAAATGTTTTTTAAAAAGGCAGAATATCAAATTATGTATAGTATGGTCTCAACATGTAAAACACACTCAGAAAAAATACCAGCATAGAATGCCCCGAATGCTAGTTGTCTCCGGATGGTAGAATCATGGGGGATTTCTCTCTTTTTCTCTCTTCCTAAATTTTCTACAAAAAGCCTGGATTACTCTCACTGTGAATGAATAGCACTTGTTTGATGTAGGAAGGCCAATGTGCAGCTATATGTAGGGGGCAGGGCTGGAGATGGACCCAGAGTGGGGCTAAAGATTAGGCTGCAGCCCAGGGAAGGAAGAGGCTGGAGATGGGGACGTGGGCACCGTCTTCCTAGGGGAGAGGTCGAAACAAACCCTGAGCCAGTTGGCAAGCCAGTGAAGAAAGAGGAGGGCTGAGGAGAGAGCCGTGGAGGGCAGGAGGAGGGACTGGAGCAGGAATGATGACAGTAAGAGTGTATGGAGACAGGCGGACAGTCTAGGCAGAGCGATGTGATGGAACTCAAGGAGGAGAGGCGTGGAAGGAGGAGTCTGCAGAGTAGAACTTTGCCTCCTTCCCAGAGTTGTTAGGCTAGATTTAAATGAGATATATGAAAGCAGTTAGGTACATAGGCTTTGTTGTCAGGCACATGGTTCAAACCCGTTTTAGAACATGCAACAAAGTGACCTTGGGAAAACTGCCTAACCTCTCTGAACCTCTGTTTCCTCATCTGTTAAATGGGAACAATAAAAACCATTAGGTTGTTGTTTGGATCAAACGGATAGTGCATGGAAAGTACTTGGCACAATGCTTGATGCATATGTGTACTACCTTAATGATGGCTACTATTGTTGTTACCACATTGTTAACTTTATGCAAAATATCTTTGAACCTACAGGGATCATTATGAATAGTCTTTGGCTTTTGAAAGAGCTTCTCCTGGTCCTTTGGGCAGAGCTTTCTGAGGGAAGTGGGCCTCTGGAATGTTCACCCTGCCTTCCTCCTGTCTCGTCCTCAGCTGTCCCCTCTGCCACCATGAGGAACATCTTCAAGAGGAACCAGGAGCCCATTGTGGCTCCTGCCACCACCACGGCCACAATGCCAGTCGGGCCTGCTGACAACTCCACTGAGAGTGGGGGTGCTGGGGAGAGCCAGGAGGACATGTTCGCCAAGCTGAAGGAGAAGTTCTTCAACGAGATCAACAAGATCCCCCGTGAGTGTCCCCGGGACAAGGCTGGAGTCTGGGAAGGGACATGTGAGCAGGGCTGGGTTGAGGAAGTGGGGGGTACACTGGGGCGGGATTGGCCGGGCTCTTACCTAGTGCTTGGATTTAAGGCTGGATTTGGGGGGAGCCCCTCCAGGAGTGGGGCTCCTGGAGAAGCATGGCTTGCTATTAATGCAGGGAATGAGGGGGTTTATGTGCTCCAACTTCCCAGGAGTAGAAAAGTTCTTATAACCAAAAAAACTGTCAAAAGATGAAACCAGGCCGGGCGCGGTGGCTCATGCCTGTAATCCTAGCACTCTGGGAGGCCGAGGCGGGAGGATCGCTCAAGGTCAGGAGTTCAAAACCAGCCTGAGCAGGAGTGGGACCCCCATCTCTACTAAAAATAGAAAGAAATTAATTGGCCAACTAAAAATATATAGAAAAAATTAGCCGGGCATGGTGGCGCATGCCTGTAGTCCCAGCTACCTGGGAAGCTGAGGCAGGAAGATTGCTTGAGCCCAGGAGGTTGAGGTTGCTGTGAGCTAGGCTGATGCCATGGCACCCTAGCCTGGGCAACAACATGAGACTCTGTCTCAAAAAAAAAAAAAAAAGAAAAGAAATCAAAAGAAGATGAAAAATTATGAAATAGAAATTACCATCCAAGTTTTCCAATAATACTTTGATATTAATTTATCTTGGAAGCTAGAAAATAAAATCCCTCCCTGCTTTCTGAATTCCTGGCCAAGGCTGTATAGGAGACACGAGAGATGCAGTTTAAGGGGGTGCAGACGCACGGGTGGGGGATGGTGCTTCAGAACCACGGAGAGCAGCCAGGGGCCCAGCCCCAAACACTAGTTTCGCAATCCCAGCCTTCCAGGTCTAGACTAAACTGCAAGGACTTTGGCCTTTCTGCCTGTGGGTCAGCCCTCTCAAGACTGGGCACACGGTGGGGCCAAGATGCTCTTCCTACATCTGCTGAGGGTTCCCCATCCTCTGTAGTATGAGCCAGTTCTCCACGGGGCAAACTAGTCACAACTCAATAGAACCAAACTCACATCCTTCCATGTGTGCACCTGAGTGCCCTCTCAGTTATCAATAGCAGGCTGTGCCCACAAGGGTAGTAGGCTGAAAAGAAAAAAAGGCAAGGCATTAATGAAAAGGTGTGCAAAGTATATGCAACTGACATGCAAGTCACTTGCGGGTGTGTGGTTTAAAAAATGTGGAGGCTGGGCGTGGCGGCTCACGCCTGTCATCCCAGTGTTTTGGGAAGCCAAGGTGGGAGGATCTCTTGAGGCTAGGAGTTTTGAGACCAGCTTAGGCAACAAAGCGAGACGCCATCTCTATCAATAACTGAAAAAATTAGCCAGGCGTGGTGGCATGTGCCTGTACTCCCAGCTACTCAAGAGGCTGAGCCCAGGAGTCTGAGGCTACAGTGAGCTATACTAAGGCCATGCACTCCAGCCTGGGGGAAAGACTCAGACCCTGTCTCTAAAAATAAAATACGTGGAGTGTGGGCATGGGGAGGGTCACAGTCCTGAGCATGTTTGTCAATGCTATGGGGTCAGAACTGAGGCATGGCCCTGCTGACTCGGGGGTCTTCTCTGTGTGGCAGTCCCTCCCTGGGCACTGATCGCCATCGCTGTGGTCGCCGGCCTCCTGCTCCTCACCTGCTGCTTCTGCATCTGCAAGAAGTGCTGCTGCAAGAAGAAGAAGAACAAGAAGGAGAAGGGCAAAGGCATGAAGAATGCCATGAACATGAAGGACATGAAGGGGGGCCAGGTACGACAGAGTAGGGGGCTGGCAGGGGCCCAGCCCAGGCTTTCCTGATGCTCACAGGGGAAGCAAAGGCCTCTGGCTTCCACAGCCAGACAGGCTCCCTCGTTAAAACTCCGCAAGGGCTCTCTTAGTTACATCCCTAGTATAACTTCATCTACTCACTGGCTAGTGGGAATGGGGACTAATTCCTGGGATAGCATGAGCTCATCCTTGGAAAGACAGAGAATATCTGTCTTCAAGAATATCTTGAACCAGAGAGGCTCCTGGGACAAAATGTTGGAAACAACCCCCTGCTCCCACCACCACCAGGAAGACACCACTGGGTCACCCTGTGTTTGCCTGCCAGAGAGACTGAAGGACAATATCCCACAGGAGGCAGCTAACTGGGTGTGGGGTGGGGAACCAAATAAGGCAGAAGAGTGGTTGAGGCACCCAGACAGAGCCAATGGAATCCATCACTAATCATACCATAATTTCATTTATTTTCCTGTTTTTGGTGTTGGTTAGCGTAGAAAGGTCCCTTGATATCTTAATATCAGAGTTTCTCCTTTTACGTTTACAGAGGCCTTGTGTGCTTCTCTTTTACCATGTTGGGGAGTGACTGGGAGAAATCTCTTGCTCAAGAAATCACTATGGGCCGGGCGCGGTGGCTCACGCCTGTAATCCTAGCACTCTGGGAGGCCAAGGCCGGTGGATAGCTCAAGGTCAGGAGTTTGAGACCAGCCTGAGCAAGAGCGAGACCCCGTCTCTACTATAAATAGAAAGAAATTAATTGGCCAACTAAAAATACATGTAAAAAATTAGCCGGGCATGGTGGCGCATGCCTGTAGTCCCAGCTACTCTGGAGGCTGAGGCAGAAGGATCGCTTGAGCCCAGGAGTTTGAGGTTGCTGTGAGCTAGGCTGATGCCACGGCACTCTACAGCCTGGGCAACAGAGTGAGACTCTGTCTCAAAAAAAAAAAAAAAGAAAAAAAGAAATCACTCTGGAGGGTGGAAGGAAGGGCCTGATCTCAAGAAGTCAGCTAGGAATCAAAATGCCTGTGAGACCAGGCACGGTGTCTTAGGCCCATAATCCTAGCACTCTGGGAGGCCAAGGTGGGAGGATTGCTTGAGGTCAGGAGTATGAGGTTGCTGTGAGCTATGATGACACCACTGCACTCTAGCCTGGGTCACAGAGCGAGACTCTGTCTCAAAAACAAAACAAAACAACACAAAATGCCTTTGAGTGCTTGTGCGTGTGTGTGCGTGTGTGTACATGTGTGTGCACATGGGCCCAAAAGGACCTGCAGAGAGTACGTGTGTGCGTGCATGTGCGTGTGAGTGTGTGTTGGGAGGGGTTCCAAGAATGACCTGGGTGTCGCACAGTGTGGTCTCACCAAGTGGCTATGGCTTCAGAGGCTGCTTTGAGCCAGGATTTTCTCTTACACCATTTTCTTCCTTCTCTTTCCACCTCCGCGGACTCACCCTGCTCCTGCCTGCGTGGGCCGCCCTCTGGTATGTGTCACCTAGGATGGGGGGTGCCTGGGGACAGCACTGGGGAGGGGACTTACAAGGGAAGCAACCCCCCTACTCCGGCCTCAAGACACTACAGCGCATTTGGCAAAGTGCCTCCCAGGGAGGAGAGCGGCCTGCCAGGGCCAGAGCTGTGTCTTCCAAACACGGCGTTGGGGGGCTGCTGGGGTCCGGAGGGTGTGGAGGAGCAGAGTCCCATGGGCAGGGCACATTCCCTCCTTCCCCCGCGCCCAGCTTTGAGTTGGGTCTGGCACAGAGGGGCTGGCGCCTGCACCCTGTGCCACGCCGGGCTGCTCCGTGCTCCCCTTTAACTCGCGCTCCCTCTCCACAGCTCCCGCAGGATGACGATGACGCAGAGACAGGCCTGACTGAGGGAGAAGGTGAAGGAGAGGAGGAAAAAGAGCCGGAGAACCTGGGAAAGCTGCAGTTTTCCCTGGACTACGATTTCCAGGCGAATCAGGTGTGTGTGGCGGGGCTGGAGGCAGAGTGGGGCTGGGGAGAGGGCGGGACGTTGGTGGAAGGCGCTAGAAACAGCCCTCCAGGGGAGGTGTGAGCCCTGCTCCTCTCCACGGAGCAAGGCAGGCTGGACACTATAGGGCATAGAGCCTGGACATTGGCCCTGGCTTGGCCACCAGCCTGCTCTGGGGAAAGTTCCAGGTTGATTATACTATTAACCTGACCACCAGTCTTCGGCAAATCAATTGTCCTTTCACCTCAGCTTCTCCAGATGTCATTCCAAATTCCCTGGGATGGCGATGGAAACCAACCTTCCTCTCCAGCACCAGCCTGCCCCCCATTCCCCAACTGCCGCTCTGTGAAGGGACTGGTGGGAGCAGGGTCTGGGGCCAGAGCTGGTGTGGGAGCCGTCCGGAGACTCAGGCCCCTGCCTCTCTCTCTCCGCAGCTCACTGTGGGTGTTCTGCAGGCTGCTGAGCTGCCGGCCCTGGACATGGGCGGCACTTCAGACCCTTATGTCAAAGTCTTCCTCCTTCCCGACAAGAAGAAGAAATATGAGACCAAAGTCCACCGGAAGACACTGAACCCTGCCTTCAATGAAACCTTCACCTTCAAGGTAACGAAGGCCGGAAGGATGACTCCTGCTCCCTCCCGGATCCCAATTCTCCCCTGACCTCTGCAGATCGTTCCTTGGTCCTTAGCATGGCTCAGTCTGGAACAGTGGCAGGCTGGGCTGCGGGCCTGTGCGGAAGGGACTCCTCCCATCCTGCCCCTGCACTCTGCTCCCCCAGACTTACCAGGAGCTCCTGGCTGGCTGGAATGGAGATCCAGGCCCAGGGATCTGCTCATAGTGTCCCCTGGAGGTGTATGGGTCACACTGGCCCCTTCTGATCCCGCTTGTGCCCCGCAGGTGCCCTACCAGGAGCTTGGGGGCAAAACTCTGGTGATGGCCATCTACGACTTTGACCGCTTCTCCAAACATGACATCATCGGGGAGGTCAAGGTGCCCATGAACACTGTGGACCTCGGCCAGCCCATCGAGGAGTGGAGGGACCTGCAAGGTGGTGAGAAGGAGGAGGTGAGAGCAGAGACCAGCCAGACCACGCAGGAAGATGAATGTAGCTGTGTGCCTGGGCATGACAGAAAGAGGGTGGGCTTTGGAGCCAGGTGACCTGGGTCAGGGTCCCAGCTCTGCACTGCCCAGCTGTGTGACCCTCTCCAAGTTGCTTCAGCTCCTTGGACCCGGGTCTTTCCTTTAGTCTCTTTTTAGAGATGAGGATGAACTATCTACACAAAGCACCTAGCACGGTGTCTGGTACTGAGTGGGTACTCAGATAGATGGGAACTCCATTATTATCCGTACTCCTAAGGTTCTGCTATCACCTACGGCCAGTGATTCATGACTCTGTGCCTCAGTTTACCCACAAGGAAAGCTCATGTTTGTTCTAAAGGACACTCAGCATGGGGGGATTGTCCTCTCAGCTACTGCGATAGCATTCATTCACTACCAAATATTTATTAAGGAACTACTGTATTCCAGAAACTCCATTATCCCCATTCCTCCTTCCTGGCATCAATCATTGTCCTGGCTGGGCCCCGGCTATCACCCAGCACAATGCTGGGCAGTGACAGAGGGATGAGTAGAGAAGCTTAGGACATCCTTTCGTTCCTTGGGGCTCACAGTGTGTCTGGGAGGAAGGCCCGCACTCCTGAACCAGGACGTGTGTGGTGTGGTCAGTCTTGGCCAGGTGGCCCTGAATCTGAAAAGCTTTGACTCTGCAGCGTGGTGTGGGCTGAAACCTTAGGATTGGGAGCCCTGGGTCCTCACCCTGCTCGCAATGCTAAATTGTGTGACTTTGAGCAGAGCTCTGTGAACCCCAGTCTCTCAATGGTCACGAAGAATCCTCACCTTATCTACATGAAAGAGTTGCAGCAACAGTAGTAAAAGAAAAGAGTTGCACAAATCACTCTCTAAGCGGAATGACCCACAGGGAGAGACCTCAGTGGGCGAGAGGGATCAGGGGAGGAAGGCTTCCCAGACACTCGGTCTCCCAGGGCCCTTGGAAATGAGCACACCCACTCCTCACACCCTTTCCCACCTTACCGGGGCCTGGGCTGGGAGCCCAGACACAGCCCCACCTGCCCACCTCCGCCCAGGCACCACTCCTTGGTCCTGCCACCATGACCCATTCTCTGCCCCACTCACCTGTCAGCATCCTCTGCCCACGGCTCCCATGCTGCCTGGTGGTCACTCTTAGGGGTTCTGTTGAGCTGCAGCAGGAGGCTCTGAGGTTGAACTCAGAAATACCACCTCAGCCATCGCAGATATGGGGACTGAAGGAGGGGGGACAAACCACTGCCCTGCTAGTCACGGTCAGGTGGGGGTCGCCATGCAGGAGGGAGTGGGAGGGCTGGGAGGACCTGAGTCCTGCTTTTCCCCCTGGCAGCCAGAGAAGTTGGGCGACATCTGCACCTCCCTGCGCTATGTGCCCACGGCTGGGAAGCTCACTGTCTGCATCCTGGAGGCCAAGAACCTCAAGAAGATGGACGTGGGTGGCCTTTCAGGTACATGCAGAACTTCTGGCTGCCATTGGGTGGCACCAGTGAGCCAGTCACCACGCGGAGCCCCCGGAGTTTGCGCAGTGCAGTGACCCAGACATCTTACGGAGCAGGGGAGCCCTGGCTTTCCAGCACCCCCTTTCTCCCAGGGTCCCCTGTCTCCAGTCGGAGCTGCCTTCCCGGTGCTCTCTGGCCATGCCTTGTGGCCATAGAGAAAAGGATTAGAGAAGTGTTATTCCCCAGATGAGTTAGTAATTTAGGATTTTATTAATACTTCTCCCAGGGAAGTGTAGGGAGTGGGCAGCGCTTAGCCCAAAGCATGCCAGCACAATCGGGGACAGTTTTCCAGGAGAGGCTCTAGGCTCTGCAGGCTCTGCCCTGGAAAGGGACTCTGGGGGAGTGCTCTGAGTGTCACATTGACCTGGACAGGAAGGAAGAGGACAGGAAACTCAAAGAACACAGATAATCATCCAGTTCAAGGGTGGCAAAAAGGCCTCCCCCCCAGGACTACCTCTGATCAGTTGGCCGTGGCTTCCTGGAGCACAGTGTTGGGGGCACTTCTGAGTCTAAATAGGCCTTATGAGAAAGCGTGGGGCTGGCCCAGGCTCAGGGGCCCTGGTGGGTGGAGCCCTCTGCCTCTGCCTGGCCCTCCCAGAGAGTTAGCCCTGGGCATCATCTCTAACCAGCATGTCTCTGTGCCAGCTCTGGCTCTGTCACTGACCCACTGTGACCTTGGGCAGGTCATTTCCCTTCTTTGGCCTCAGTTTCTCGTCTGCAAGTTTAGGAGGATTGGATTAGGTCAGAATTGTGACACAGCAGATGCATGTCCTGCTTTGGGACTCCCCGGCCCCTGTCTAGCACAGGATCACCAGTGGGTCCCCACGCTTTCTCATAAGGCCTATTTAGACTCAGAATTGCCCCCAACACTGTGCTCCAGGAAGCCATGGCCAACTGATCAGAGGTAGTCCTGGGGGTGAGGCCTTTTGCCACCCTTGAACTGGATGATTATCTGTGTTCTTTGGGCTTCCTGTCCTCTGACTCAGTGCTTTCCGGGGCCTGGTCTCAGCAGGGTGGGGTCCTATCTCGACTGATCAGGCCCCAGTGCATTCGGTGGGAGGGCGGGGGCTAAGGGAACCTACCTGGGGTTGGGATTCTCCTTCTGCAGACCCCTACGTGAAGATCCACCTGATGCAGAACGGCAAGAGGCTCAAGAAGAAGAAGACGACAGTGAAGAAGAAGACCCTGAACCCATACTTCAACGAGTCCTTCAGCTTCGAGATCCCCTTCGAGCAGATTCAGGTTCTTGAGCCCTTTGGGTTTTTGCATGGAGCAGGGCGGGGGCAGGGAGGAGAGGGGGGTCACCTAAAGGCCATGGGTGGGGGTGGGGCCTCCTTCCTAGGGCATCTTTCCAGAGGGCTCCCTTTTCCGAGGAGATGAACAGGAACTAATTCAAAAAAAATTCTACAAATCATTCCTTTAGGACTTTGGGGAACACGGTAGTGTACCTGGGCGTGGGGGGCATAGCACAGGTACCAGCGAGGTTGGGAGCTGTCTGAGGGGCTGAGAGTGGCCTCCTCTCCATCCCCAGCCACACCCTGCCTTGGCCGTCCCGGGCCCCACTCCTGCTGCTCCCTAGCTCTCTCCCATCCACACCTCTGCCCTCTTCCTCTCCCCTCCATCCTTCTAGCCTTTTCTGCTCTTCCTTCCTTCCCTCCCTTCCTTCCTTCCCACCAGCAAGTGCTGTAAATGTGGGGGATGAGGTCTGTTTTCCACCAGTTCTGGGTATGGTGGGATCTGAACGTGGTGGGGCAGGAGACCCACCCACCCATGTGGGCAGGAGGTCGGTGCAGCCAGGGGCTTGCAGAGTGGTGGGTTCTCTGGAGTCTTGGTCTCTCCTCTTTCATAGTGAGCTGATCCCTCCTCTTCTCCACCATACCCAGGAGGGTTAGGGTGGAGGCAAGAGTGCAAGGGAATCTTCAGAGTTGGTGCTGTCATCTGTGGAGATGGCATTTAGGAATTCTTCAAGGGAACAATGGCTAGCTCAGCGATAATGTTAGTCCAAAAGGAGTCCTTGTTACAGAGAACTTAAGGCAGATATAAAGTATACTGGCCTAGGTGTCTCACATTCAACATGCAGAAACCCATCATGATGATCTCTTCCTACCCCCACTCCCCGCCCCCTGCCCCACCCCTCCGCCAACCAAGCCTGCTTCGTCTAAATTCTATTTTGAATGAATGGCCCGACCATCTACCCAGTGGCCCAGCTCAGAAACCTGGCCGTCGCCTTAGCCCCTCACCCCAACTTTTCCTTTCCCATTTATCCAACACACTTTGCTGAGCATTTCCTAAGTTCCAGGCACTTGCTAGGGGCTGGGGAAGTAAGTGGTAGAAGACACAGCCCTTGCTGTCAAGGACCTGGCAGCAGGAGAAGACCAGGAAACAGGCCATTAAAGCACAGTGACATGACAGCTTCAATGTGGGTAACACAGAGGACCGTGAGCAATTCGGCTGAGGCTTCCCAGGGAAAGCTTTGTCCCAAAGGATGAGTCTGAGTTGGCTCAGGTCAGAGGGGAGAAAGGCATTGGCTGTCCCCTCAACAAATCCATGGATCACCAGGTCCTCTTGATTCTCTCCCCTAAATACCTCCAATCTGGCCTTGACTGCACATCCCACTGCCACTGCCTTGACCCCTCAGCAGCCCCCAACTGGTCTCCTCCCTGCCATCAGCCCATCCCTCCTCCCGTGAGTCTCTGCCTCAATGCCAGGGTTCTGTCCCTAAAACACCCATGCCACTGCTCTTAAAGGTCTTCAGGAGTCCCCACGATGCCTGAAGGATGAACACAAACTCCTTAGCTGACTCCTACCCGCCCTGCAACTCATTTTCTGCCTCACTTCTCTGTCTATACCCCAGTGACTCTGAATTTCCAATGTTTCTAAGACACCAAATACATTCTCTACCCAGAGTAATCCTTTTCCCTCTTTTTCCCTCTGAGAGAAATCCTCAGGTGTTCTGTCCCAGTCACCTCTGTGACGCCTTTCCTGGCTGACCTGAGCAGGACTGTCCTCCCCTCTGAGTTTCCAAAATACCTTGTGCCTTTCTCTGTAGCACAACCTCTAGCACTCTGTGTCGTTAAGTTTCTATTGTGTCTGCTGATCTCATCAGAGGTGAAATTCATCATTTCATTTTGCCTCCCACACAAGTGTTTGACATAGTGCCCAGAACACATGCATGCTCAATAAATGCCTGGTGGCAGAAACAAGTTGCCTCCAAAAGGTGTGACCTCTGCCCCCAGGTAAATTCAGTCTTATTTGGAGCCAGAGGTAGAAGCAAGGAGCCCTGGGAGGCTTTCCTTCCCAGTCATTTGGAGAACAGGCTGACAGAGGGGAAACATTTGGTCATGGGATCCAACATCTTTGCCTGCCAACTCTCCCCTTCCTTTGCTTTTCTTGCAGAAAGTCCAGGTAGTGGTCACCGTGCTGGACTATGACAAGCTGGGCAAAAATGAAGCCATAGGCAAGATCTTTGTGGGCAGCAATGCCACGGGCACAGAGCTGCGGCACTGGTCCGACATGCTGGCTAACCCCCGGAGGCCCATCGCCCAGTGGCACTCGCTTAAGCCCGAGGAGGAGGTGGACGCACTTCTGGGCAAGAACAAGTAGGCGGCAGCGGCTGGGACCCCGCGCCCTTCACGGACACTGACGAGATCCAGAGCTATCAATACCTCAGTTACGCGACCTTAGAGGTTTTTTTCATTTGTTTGTGGTTATGTCCTTGTTTCTCCTTCTTTTTCTCTTTTTAAAGACCAACTTCCCTTTGATGGCTGTGTGAGGAGAGTCCCCTAGGAGATGAAAGAGGATCCTGGCTCTGCTCGTGGTCCCAGGAGCTGCCCTTGCTGCATGCCTTGTCATGGCTCCCCCTCACTCTTTCAAAGCTTCACTTAAGCCTCTTCTTGAGAGAGGCCCTCTCCTGGCAGAAAGTTGCAGCACTTCCTGTTTTTCCAGCGTTCTGGACCAACAAAATGGCAGCACATCCTGTTTCCTGACAGGGAAGGCAACACAGTGGCCAGTGATCTGTGTGTGTGTGTGTGTGTGTGTGTGTGTGTGTGTGTGTGTGTGTCTTTGAGCATCTCTCTTTATTCCTGGAATGAGCCTTATTGATGCTGTACGGGACAAGAAGGCTCTTTGGGAGCCCTGAAATGAAGAAAGTGCACTAAGCAGGAGATCTTCCGTCAGCTTGCGGAGAAATCTCAAAATCCTGGTCAGATGCCAGAAGTTCCCATAGTGCTTGTGGGTGGCTACTTGAGAGGCAGCAAGATGTGGAGATTGGATGTGTCCAGTACCAGGATCAAACCCCTGATGCCATCATAGACTTCCTCCTGTCCATCACGGTTTCTCCAGAAGTATGGTTTCTGGGACACTCATGGAAATGAACTATTCACCAGATTGGTCAGACTCTAACAGGGACTGTCAGTCCCAGGTTCTCACTCTTGTTGACAATGAATATCACACTATGAAGAAACAGAAGTCCCATTACCCAGAAAGACCAAAATTAAACTCCTGGATCTTCACTCCATCCAGTGGGAAGCACAGATGCTTTCTCCCTGTCCAGAATATACGCAGTGCAGTTCATTTGCATTTATTCCCCATTGTGCTTTTGCTTCTGTTTCTCTTTTAATTTAAGTGGAGCAACACTCAGTGAAGACACGTTATCTGTACAGAGCCAGAGAACTTTAAAAGGAAGGTTTAAGTGTTCTCAGTTCCCCTGAGGTCCAGGTAAGAGAGGGGTGGTAAGAAGGGGAGGATGGGGCACAGATGGCAGAGATTTCCTGGGAGGAGATAGAGGGGAGCACTAGGATTCCCCCCAACTCCCACTCCCTAGGCCCTCTGTCCTCCATGCTGGAGAGCTTTTACATGGCTGGAGTGGCCCATGGAGGCCTGTGGGGGTGCCCCATCCTACCATTCATTAGGGAGGCTTCTCTATATGAATGCCGAGAAACGAAGGACATCCATTCCAAATGGGTGGTGGAGGAGATCTGCCAGCATTTCTACCCCACGTTCAGTTGTGTCCCATTCCCTACTTACCTTTCGTCCCCAGCATAGATAAAAGCCATATATATGTTAGTCAAGTTTGCACTGAGTCTTCTTCCAAACCTTCAGCCTGGATAAGAGAGTCAGGTCCCCATGTGGCCAGAGGCCAGCCCTCCTTGCCTCCCTTCCTTTGGCTCTTCCTTTCCATCTGTGAAGCCCTCAGGCCCTTGCCATTCTTCCCCTCAGAAAACTCATGGCTTGTCCAGGATCCTGGGGCTCTCTCCTCCCTAATACAAATGGCAGCACTTCCTGTCCTGCTCCATCTGGGCCACCTCAGCTTCCTGTAGGCACCTGAGACAGATGGACGGTGTTGGAGAAAATCAGGCTTGGAAGACGCAGCATCAAGAAGGTGCAGAGTGTCTTTTTATTTTCTCTTAAAGAAAGGGAAGGAGTTTTTGTTTTTCCTTTGTTTTTTGGTTGAAGTAAGGAGTGAGGGAACACCTCTACCAGAAACAGACTGGGAAGTAGGGCTCAGCCTGTCTCTCAGAGACCCTTCTCTGTCTTGTTAGTGGTACATGGGAAGTTATATTTTTACTGGACTCTGTGTGTATATGTGTGTGTGTGGACATGTAGACTCGTGTACTTAAAGATGGGAAGGTAGGACTCAGATGAGGATTATGAGTTGTGGTCCTTGGGACCAGAGTTGTAGTCATGGTAGAGAGTTGTAGGACAGCAGGGTGCCTTCAGAATCTGGGTGGCCACAGAGTAGGATTTCAGAAGTCACTGGACTCTTCTCCCATCCCCAGAGCTGTGGGATTTTGGTGCTTTCTCAGGGTCTCTTCCCACACTCATTCTCCTCACCCATATCCTACAGACCCCATTCATGGAAAACTATCAGTCTCACCCCTCTGCCTTCATTCTCTTGCCCTTTCCCAATCCATCTTCTATCACCGGGAGATTCTTCTCTGCCCATGAACCTCATTCAGCCCTTCCAGAGCCCAAGATTTGCCAAGTCCCTGACGCAGAAGGAAAGGAAATCGTAGGCACCCTTGGTGGTTTGGGTGTCCATGTGCCTGGAGGGAGGGGCTGGATTTTATTACCCTGAGCCCACCTCTAGTGAGCAGTCTTGAGGATGTGGGCAGGTTGCTGAGTGACTTTGAGTCTTGGCATGAGTGTGGAGCCAGCATGGGTGTGGGGGCAGTTCCTTCCTGGGTCCCAGGTGGTCCTGATGAGCCATTAGCAGATGGCATCTGTCTGGGGCCATGGGCTAGGCTTGCTTGTGCTTGTAGGTTTTCTACATTCAAAGGCTGATGTCACCCAAACCACAGAGCTTCTTTCCAATCTCTCGCTGCTGTTCAGATTCATTTCTGGGGATGTTAGTGTACTGGGACGCAGGCGCTCAGTAGGATAGGGTTAGGGTGTCTGGCTAGTGAGGGGTTCTGGATTCCTCTGGGGCTCTGAGTTTTCATCCCAAAGTATGTTCCAGAGAGAGGAAAGGAGTATAGAGGCGATTTATCACAGAGGGGCTGACACCATGAAAAGCCAAACCCAATTCTTCCCAGAAACAGGGGTGAGGCATAAAAGCTCTGTTTCTTCTTCTTCCCTGAACAATCATTCCAGAAGGGAAACTAATTCTCCCAGAAAGACAGGCACAGTTTGGACTTTGGAAACTGAGGCATGGGGGAGGCTGGGTAAAAAGCACGTGGGCAGCCCCAGACAGCAAGTAGGTGCTGGGCAGGAATGAGAAGTGACTTTCCTGGAGTCCCTCAGCTGGAGGACGGGACAGCAGGGATCAGGCCACAGTGTCAGATCCTGATCTTTTTACTTCCCAGGAAACTATACATAGCTTATCTCTGCAGAACCAGTTTGCATGATGAGAGAGAAGAGGGGTCGCTGCAGCCCTCCTGTGGGTAGACCCAGCTCCCCTATAAACCTGCCTCCACACAGCAGGGTGGGGGTGGGCAGGAGACAGCAGAGAGGCTGACAAACCTCCCTTGGGTCAGGGAGTGAGAGACCCTATGTTCCTTCAATGTCCTAGATTAATTCTTGAGGCACCTGAGTCTTGGGTCTTGCCCAACCTTATACAGACAGCTTGTCCCTGAGGGTGTCCCTCCCCCTCCAAGACAGGATGATATTGAGCCAGGAACTGCCCTTGTATCCTCTGCCCTGCCCCTTCCCTCCGCTCCCCTTCCCCTTTGTCACCTCAGGCCGGTTGGGCCCTTTCTCAGAGCCTCGGGTGGTGGCAGGCAGGGAGGAATCCCAAGTCCTGATCCTGGCAGCCCGGAGCCCCATGATATGGTTGCCAGATTTGGTGACTAAAAACACAGGATGGCCAGTTACGTTGGAATTTCAGACAAACAAGAAATAATTTTTAAGTGTAAGTGTGTCCAGGCAATATTTGGGACACACTATACTAAACAGTGATTTGTTGTTTATCTGAAATTCCAATGAAACTGGCCATCCCATATTATGTCTGCCCTGTGACCACTTCTCCCCTCCCCGCTCGGTCCCGGGCGCCAGAGGCTGGCCGCCAAGGATTTATCTGACTTAGCCTGTTTTTCAAACTGCAATACTGAGAAGGGGACACTGTGACTTGAAGACACGTGCATATTCTTTATTTTTTAAGCAACAACAAAACAGGAACCTTCCGAAGCCATTTGAGCCCCATCTGTCCCTCTCCACGCGCGTTGAGTTATATCTAAGATACTTATCTATAAACATATGACCAGAATCTTGTTGACTCAAGATGCATGTCTATAACTTTCTGTAAATAGCCGCATGGCAATGCTGAGAGTCCCTCGATCCCCCAACCCAAACCCACTTTACAGAACTAGGTGAGGCTGCTCATTCGATTTTATGTCACGTAAAGTCTTCATCCCCCAGCCCCACTCTTCCTCCCCCCATCAGGAATCTCCCACGCGACAGCCTTCAGCGGGCAGGAGTTGGGCCCAGCTCTGGTGCCAACCCTGCCGTGGGAGTCACCCTGAAGGCTCGTGGCAGCACATGTCTGCAGAGCCAGCCCTCGGGCACAGCAGTGTCTAGCCTGGTGTTTGGTGTCCCAGTGGCTTCCATGTCCTACGTATGTGTGTGGCTTGCCCCACGTATGTGTGTGGCATGCCCCACGTATGTGTGTGGCATGCCCCACATATGTGTGTGGCGTGCCCCTTTCCCCCACTGTCTGAATTAACTGAAAAGCCATAAAGGGGCTTCCTGCTGAGGACCGCCCTCAGCTCCTCCCGGGGGCCCCCACGTCCCTCCACCGGCTCCCCACAGAACACTTGCGAAGGGCTCACCTGCTGTCACCTCCTCCTGCCCCCTTAGCCCTGTGTCATGGATAGTGTCCAGGGCTTCTGGTGGGGCCCAGCCCAAGCTGGCTTTCTTGGCTCTGTCTCCACCCTGGGTGTGGACATGGCTGTGGGGGGACTCCAGAGTTTGGGTGCCTTTCCCGGGGGCCCTGCAGAGGCAACCAGGATTTTTAGGAGTAGCCAGTCAGCAGTTCAGCCTGTGGCCAGGTTCCCATTTGTCACCCGGGGTTGATAGAACCAGCCCTGTTTACTTACCATTGCGGCGTCAGGGTCCGTGGATGGCGATGGAGGAGAAGACGTGGAAGGCAGGGGGCTAAGCTCTTGCTCAGGCTCCTCCTGCAGTCTGGCAGACAGCACCCCCCAGCCAGGGCTCCTCCAAGAACACTGGGCAGGTCCAGCTGTGAGGGAGGCTCAGAGGAGACCCTCGGACACAGCATGTACGTGCCAAGCGCCCTGACCCTCCCATCTGCTCCCCAGAACAGCCCCAGTCAGCTGTTCCAAGCAGCAGAGAGGTGGGCAGGGGTCACTGGGGGCTTCCAAGGTCCCAGGTGGTCGTGTTGAACTGAGTGGGACGGGTGACTCCCAGCCTGCAGCCCCTGGACCCAAGGCACCCGGCGAGGGCAGTAACACATGACAGTAACCCAGGAGGCCCCAGGCCTGGCCACTGTGACGAGCACGAGGAAGGAGAGAGAGACAGGAACGCGAGGGGAACCAGGTGGGGGTATTAGGCCAGTGGTGGCGAGGTGGGCTCCGCCCTCACAAACCGGGACTCTTGAGCGCACAGAAGTCCCGGGGCTTTGTGCTGAAGACAGGAAAGAGTGGGGAAGTGGAGAGGACCATTTCAGAGCAGGCTGGGACCAGGTGTGTGGATGAGCGGAGGGAGGACCTGTCTTGCTCTCCCTGGGGCCCTCCCACCCTCCACACCCACAGCAGAGACAGGAATCGAGGCAGGAGTTGAGACAGAGTCCGCCTGGCAAGGGAGCGGTGTGTGTGGGCCTCGGGAGTCCCTCTGCCCTGCTCGTCTCAGCAATCAGGACTTTAGGGGGGCCCTCTTCAAAGACACCTGACCCTTCTGCCCTGACTCCTGCCCATCTAAGGACTTGATTTGCTGCTTTCTGAAAATGCTGTGGCAGAGCCCGGCCTGGCCCAGGTCGCCCCACCAGGAGCCCTGCCTTCGTCTCGATGGGAAGGACACACGTATGGCCCTCACCTCCCTTCCCCCCTCTGCTTGGCAATGCTCTCCACCCTCCTTATGTGGACTCTGTTGTTCTTGTCTGATCTCTTGTCAAATTGTTATTTTGTAATGAGCTGCGTCTCCTTATTAAAGAAATGAGCTGAAAGAAACCTGGGGGTGGGGGGGTGTCTCCAGTTGTTTTTGCTGGGCTGCGGTGTCAGGGGCAGAATGCAGGTCAGCATGGCCGGTGAGGGTGGCGAGACAGCCCTGAGGCTCTGGCCTCTAGCCCAGAATTTCCCTTCAAGGAAGCAGCAAAAGGGACCGAGGCGCCTTCTCTTCCTGGGGATGGGCGAAGACCAGACTGGCGCTCTGGGGTGGGTGGTGGGGCCCACGCATCTCCTGACTAGAGACACAGGCCAGTGCCCAGAGGGCTCTGGGGAAGCATGGTGCTGCTGGGGACATCCTCTGGAAGGAGGCTGGCGGGGAATGATATCCTTGAACTCCCTTTCAGTAGGGCTGGATTTAGGGAACAGCCACAGTCTGAGCTCAATGAGGAGGAGGCTGGCCCTGGAGCATGGGAGCTTGAAAAGTGAGAATTTCTACAAAGTCCTCAATTGCCCCACTGCAAAGAACTTCAAATGTCTTTGATTTCTGAAGCAAAGGTGTTAGGGACTAAGGATGGGGCTTCAGAATTTTTAGGGGAGAATAGGGCAGCCTCACCCCCAAGACCAGGAAAGTATTACACTCCTTTCTCTATTCCCACCCCCACCTGTCTCCTCACTTGGAAGACAGGCCAGCCCCTGCCATTTGTCAGTTTATACTATACACTTGTCCTCTGGGAACACCACTGGCTAGACTTGTGCCTGTCCATCAAGTCCAAAGCCATGAGGGGCAGGGGAGGCAAGGCAGGGACAGGACTGTCCTGGTGCATGAGTGAGGGCCCAAGAGCCCAGATCCTTTAATCTATTCTGTCCGGTAGCGCCAGTCCCTGATGCAGGGTGGGCTGGGTGTCTGGGTGAGGTGAAGGGCATGAGCCTTTTAGCACAAGGACTGGGATTTATCACGGGGGGGAGTCTCCTGGCTGAGAACAAGAGCGCCTCTGTGCCGGGCCACATGATAGCTAGGGACAGTCTCTGCAGACCTGACTGCATCTAGGCGGGGACAGAGAAGCAGAAATGACATTTGCAGTCCAGGAGCCCCTCGCATCAGACATGCTTCTTTTGCCTGTTTCAGGCCCCAGGACAGGTCTGAATTCTTCAACCATGACATCATGTGTGTTTGTTCTGCTGCTGCTTGGGCTACAAACAACTGGGTGACAGCAGGGGAAAAGAATCTTCCCTCCCTGACCTTCCTCCAAGTCAGTGACCAGGGATTTCCGCTTGGCAGAAAACATGGGGCTGAGCAGAGCCAGAAGCAGGGCTCGCTGGATGGAGAAATCAGACCTGAACCTTGGCTGCCCCAGGTCAGACCTGGCCACCCACCGACACACCCTGCCAGCAGGCCTGAGCAGCTCCTTCCTGCGCATGGCTCCTTCATTTTGAGTTAGGATATAACCTCCAATAACCCCGAAGTTAGCTATGTTTGTAGTTCAGAACTACAGAATGGTTTTGGATCTCCTGAGTCAAACAATGACCTAATGAAGACCATATGTATATAGCAGAGGACAAAGGTGATGCCAGGAGACTCCTATGAGCCCAAGAAAATCATCATCCCTCTGAGCCTTAATTTCCCCATGTAGCAGAGTGTGCTAGTGTTCATCTAGATGGGCCCAACACCCTTGTCACTTAGCCCTGCCCTCTTCAGAGAAGTAGCCCTACTTGTAGTCATTTGAAACTTTGGAAACTTGACTTCTTCTTGTGGTTCTTCTGGATTTTCCTTGGCCTGACTCCTTAGGAAATGCCTTAATGTTCCCAGAGACTCTGATTTCAGTGATGGGGACTCACTTGTGGCTGTTCCTGGGGGAGAAACCCCTAAGTGAACAGGAGTTGTAGGAAGCTGGTGAGGCCCCCAAATAGTAAAGATGACATAAAATTGGAAGAGGCTGCCCCAGATGTGAGATTCTATAACTTCCATTTCCTGAACCGTGGAGACATAGTCACAAAGTTAAAACACAGTTTTATTTACTCATTTATAAATACTGTTGTGTTTACAGGCATCATATAGATGTGAATATTATTCCCAAACTTTCAAACACAGAATACTTAATACTATATAATAACAACCAGTAAAACAAAATCATTCATCTTAGGGTTGAAAGGCCACTCAAAGTTGCATAAAAAATACATTCAGTTCACAAAGCGAGTCTGGCTTCCCCTCCCCCCCCACACCCCTGCCCCGCCCCAGGTGTATTTACAGTGGACTGAAGTTAATCTGCACAACTCAGCTGGAAAAGTTACATCTGGTGCTTTAACTGTGGTGGGAACAGGTGAGGAATGAAGGGTGGAGTGAGTAAAGACACACAACGCTGCCACTAAAATGGGAGAGGCTTGGAGACACCAGGGTGGTTTCTTATAAGCTCTTTCCATCCCTGTCAGATCAAGGGCAGGACAGAGGCAAGAACGAAGGCGGGAAAACCATAAAGCCGAAGTCGAGTTTGACACAGTCAATTGAACACAGGCTGCATCTTCGCCAAGAAGAGGGATGCGAGGGTGGAATATGTTCCTTTCCTCTTTAGGGAAACGATGGCCCACCTGGGGTGCCAGTCCAACCTTCCCAGGGTTCAAGGCATGCTGGCTAGAAAAGGGGGTATTCAGGATTGCTGCATCCCCCCAGAACCATCTCCTACTGTTGCAGCCTGCCTCCCAGTGTCCTTTGTCCTCCAGCCTCTCTCTACCTGGCCTCTCTTCACCAGAGGACAAGCTGGAATCTGTTCCAGGTTTCAGTAGAGCGGGGCAGAGAACAGGCGAGGGCAGAGATACTTAGGTAAGAGTCAAGCTGGTGCTGGCCCCAGCGGTCCCTTGTTCAGGATCTGCACTCTGATCCCTAACTCTGGTTTTGGGAGAACATTAGGGGTTAAGAGGCTCCCCATAGTCAGCGTGCCTTTCCTGAATCCTCTTTCCTACAAGGCAGGGATGGGCTATGCTGACACTGATCAGGTGATCAGGTTTGTGCTAAGACAAGCTTCTGTCTTAAGCAATAAACGATGTCAGGACAAAGATGGAGTAAGGCAGACGTGGCTACCCATGGCTTGGCCATGGAGGGGTCACGCAGGCCTATAAGTCACACCTCCTCTCTGAGGGGCTATTAGCACATCCAGGGAGCTTTGAAACTGAAGAGGGGGTAGTGGTGGTGTATAAAACTCCTCCAGGAATCTTGGCTGAATCATGGAAAACCTCCTCTCTAAAGCACCCTCAACCCCAAGTGAGAAATGCAAGGAATAATGAGTGTGGAGGGAGAGGAAGGGTAAAGGGTGTGTTTATTTTGGAAGGACATAAGAGCATCCTGATGTCACCTTATTGGGCCACCCAAGTAAAACTGTATTGGAAACATTAGGGGAAAATTTGGAAGAGAAATAACAGACAATATCATTCTAGCAGATTCATAGTCCCAGATGATAAGTGGATGAATTGGGGAATGGCTCAGAGAGGTCCTTTGGGGGATTAGAAGGGAGGGGGGAAAGCAAAAGATATGATTTAATAGAATAATACACCAGATAAAATTGGTTTCTGAGTTCTCATTTCTAATCAAGAATATGCCAGACCTCATTTTGGAAGCTCCCGGCTAGCAAATGTGCATAAGCTAGTAGCAAGAGTCATCCCCAAATTGTTAAACCTTTTTAGGTAGGGCCAGAGTATTCATTAATAGTGTTGCCCTTAGACACACCCACCTCGTATTTACAGTTCTTCTCAAGGATGGGCTTCTGGGAGCCTGGGCTGCAAGCCATCCCTAGGTTCAATATTGACCCTTATCCACAACTCCCAAAGGAGAAGTAAACGCATCTTCTTTACCATGCAGCTCCTGGCTGGCTGGTCAAGATTCCCTATTTGTTTTCTCTTAGCCCTCAGAGACCACCTCGTTCCCTACCAGCTGTGACAATGACAGTTCCTGGACTGCAATGAAGTTGATCTATTTTCCAATCTAATCAGAAAACAAGAGATCAATAGCTATCCCTGATAGGGTCTACTGCTCTGAGCAGTGTCAATACCCATTAGGAAGCTGATTATAATCTCGGCTCAGCTGGAGGCAGGACTCATCTCCGGCCTCCCAAAGCTTTGCTTCTGCGAAACTCCCCTCCGCCCAGTGCTTGCAGCCTCCACCCTGCTCTACGTCCAAAACCCCCAACCTTCTGCCTCTTTCCACCACAGCATGCAGGCCACCTCTACCTCCAGGGCCTCTGCCCTTTCACTCCACTTGCCCAAGTCCTGCAGGGGTCTTGTGAGAGCGGAGTGCCGGTCTATGCCATGTGGCTGTTGGACCCCGGGTTTGTCAACGCGTACTGCTTTGGTGGTCTCCTCTGCAGACTTGCTTTGAAGGAAAAACCATCTTGAACAGCACCGGAGCCTCCTACTTCTAATAGCCCAGAATCTACAGGAGGAGCTCAACGGAACTAAAGATCAAGGTTTTTTATTGGGGAAAATTCTCATACTGCAGAGCTTAAGACTATGAACCAGCTAGAGCTAAGCAGAAATGCAGTTAGTCTGCTGTTCGGGTGTGAAGAGCCGATGCAGATCACATTTGTGAAAGCTGAAGAAAGGTGGTTGAAGAAACCTATGAAGCAGCAGCTCTATTTCCTATTAAAACAATTTGTCCAAAGGCTGCCTGCAACAAATTGCTTTCTATCCCTTTCCCCGTGAGCTCCAATTTCCACCTCTGCAGGTTTTAATATTCTTACTAACCCATTAGGAGGGAAAGCAATTGCAACACCATTCAATTACCCTCAACATTAAATTCACTCTCCAACAAGGATGAGAAGTCAACCTTGATATGCTGATGTTAAACAGTTTGAAAACAGAATTTTTGCTCTTGAATTTCTGTAGGATTTTTGAAGCAGAAATTCCAAGTTTAAAGAAATGTTCTGATCTTCCTAAGAATGAAGAAATCACAGAATTTTAAGCCAAAGGGCTCTTTAGGATTATCCAGTCCAACCTCATTTCACAGACAGGGAAGGTGACTTGCCCATGGTCACATGGCTAGTGAGGAGAAGAGCTGACCCTGAAATCCAGATGTTCTGACCCCCAGGGTCTTATCCTTTCTTATCTGCTGCCTTATTCTGCCCTCAAAGCTGCCTTACTTACTGGGTCAGAGGAACGCACGTCTTTTGAGGGCCAAAATCTGCCTTAAAAATCAGTATGTTGACCAAGACTTGCAGTTACAATTGGACCTGGATTTAGGCCAATGATACCACCTCTGATTGATAACTGTGTGCTCAGAGTTCAGTGCAGACCCGCCTAAACAATGGGGTCTGATGCCCCCTGATGCGACCTCCAAGGGAAGGACAGCAGGGCTCCCGCAGTGTCACTTCGTGGCTAAGCTCCAGTGAAACCAGTGGCTCATCTGTGGGGTGGAACTAGGACTTGCCCCTTCCTATAGGCTTAGTTGCTGAATCCTTTAGGCTTTCCTTTTCGAGGGACAAAACAGCCTGGAAGGTGAATAATTGGTGACGCTTTAACTCATTCTCTCTTCTCCAGACTTCTGCTCACCTGTGCCCACCCCATGATGAGTGCCAACACTGTCAGGGCCTCCTCCTGCACCAGTGGCCTGGACTGAAACATCAGCCTTTCTCTGAGAGGAGACAGTATCTGTCTTGGCTAGGAGAGGCTGCAAAAGGGTCAGAAATACAGAGACCTAACAAAGTACATGGCTCTGAGAATTCCTTCCTCCTTCATCTCTGGTTCAACTAAATGCCCTTGGTAGTGGAGAACCAGTCAGTAGTTACACACACACACTGCTATGAGATCCACAGACTATTAAGTGGGGTTTTAGCCTCCTTGTTTCCTGAGTGGTCTAATAAGTACACATTTTGTTTGGGGCAGGAAGAATGGGTGAAGTGTTCTAAAATAGAGTTCTGAAACCTCACCAATGGCCTCAGATAGCAATAAATGCATGTAGGTTTTCTTAAACATGGGTGGGAACTAGGATAGAAACCAGGGAAAGGCCAGAAGAGAAGCAAGTACATCCTGCAGTCAGATAGAAAAAGACAGAGAGGCTCTAGGGAACATCAGCCCAGGAGAGAATCTAGTATACCAGGTACATCCAAGGCATGTCTGTTCCTTAGATTCTTTGGTGGCAACACCCTGAGATTTGCAAACTCTCCCAGCAGAGATTGGGGTGGGGCAAGGGGTCATCATATCCTGGAGCTATCTGGAAAAGGAGGTGCAGCCCTGGAAAGACAAATAGGGAAACTTTGGCCGGAGAATCTCTGGAATAGCTATATCATTACTCCCAAAAGTGTGGTTCAGTTTTTGAAAAATATAAAATGAGAACAGAGAGTATAAAGCTGAGAACACTCTCTTTCCCGTGCTGATGAATCACGTAAAGGCTCCAAAGTGACAGACCTGAGCCCCATGCTGTGGGCCAAGCCTGCAGCTATTCATTCAGCTCCAGCTACCTGGGGCACTCGTGAGTACCCAAACCAGCGGTGAGGACTGTGGGTTGTGGCCACTGAAGAGAGCAAAGGTAGGTCACTGTCCACTCAGCACAAGGAGAGAGAGACACGCTGATGCCAGCTCAGAGAGAACTGCTGGCTGTTAGAAGCCCTATAACCACCACCTTTGGGGCTCCGGTCAATGCAGCTGTGGAGGAGTGGTACTTTATCTCTGGGGTGAGACCAGAATTTGGAGTTTATCTAATAAAATTAATTGCATAAGAGAAAGTACCTGAAATTACCTAGGATGGTTTATACTTTCATGAGTTCTTGGCCATAGAATCCAGTATTCCTGAGATTGAAAAGCTTATAAATTTCTTGACACAATGAAGACTTTCTGGCAAGAACTGTCATCTTTTACCATGAAACGGCCACGTGAAGCAGCAAAGGGGTAACACCAACCTAAGAGTTTTGACAACTTGCCTTCAACACTTTTGAAAGGCACAGACTGATCTGAGGGAACTCTCTGTCATCCCTTTACCTGGTACATTGAATGGAAGAGGGTCAAGATACAATATTTTCCTAATAATCCAATTTTCTTTACCTGAGAGGGAGGCATGATTCCCTCTTCCCCGATATCCAAAATGTGTCAGGAGAGTCAGTCAACACCTGTGCTGATTTCCTCCCCTGGAATGAAGGACATGCTTATAGTTGGAGAGACAAAACTCCTTACTCTCATTTTGCATTCCCTGAGAACTGAGCACACAGTACCCCCATGGTAATACAAAGCCCCCAAATAGTGGAGCTTCTCAAATGGTTGGAAATGGAGGAGAGAATTTTGTATCCTCTAAAAAATGGGGTTTTGCCACAGGAGACATATCTCCTATTCTGGAACTGGGATTTTGAATTATAGCTTCTGGTTTAAAGAGCTTGTGATATTTCAGAGGTCCATGGAGAACTAGGCTGTCATTTTCAGGAAAGAAATTAATAGACAATGGTAGTATATGTTAAGAGAATGGACCATTCTAAACACCGAGTATCACTGGCAACCCTAAAACGATGAGGATTTAAATAACCTGCACACTCAAAATGAAAAAGGAATAAAACTCCTAGAAAAAGAAGGTACTACAAGTATTAATACGGGGTCATTAAGAACTAAGGGTTTGATTTATAGTGTATTCTGTCTAGGTCTGGGCATGATATTTTAAAAGGCTGTTTTTGTCTAGAGGAGAAGCAACAGGCAGGAAAAGCATGCGTGTGAGCAGTGACTGAAAGGCCAAGGTGGACATCAGCTCGGGAAGTAAGGCGAAGGGAGGCCAGCAATGCGCATATCTGAAGGGCTGTCATGTCGAAGAGCTGAAAAGGGCAGATCTGGACACTGGGAGATCCACAGGTTGACTTCAGCTCCTATTAGGAAAAACCCTCTGGTTATTAGAACTGCCCAACTTTCAAGTAATAAATGCGCAGACACCAGGGGTACCCAATCCAGGGTCAAAGCTCTGGAAGCAGGGATCCTTGTCACACAACACTAGAAAGCTGGACCACATGACCTCTGGGACTCACCACTCTCAATTCCATGACTGTCATCAATGGGTTGAAAGTACCTCATTCCTTTAAACCTCTATGAAAAATCATTTCTCCTGTTAGCTTCTAAGAAAGCAAATGTCTCTCCCCTAAATCTAACCACCAGAAATAATCAAATTCACCAACACTCCTGCAACACAATGGGCTGCTATCTTCTGTCTTCTTTGTCACCATGTTGCAAGTGTCCTCAGATACTACACTTTCACCACATGTGTCTTTCTAGCCTGTGCCACTCCCTAGTCCATCCCCCAACAATCTATCCTCACCACCTCTCGTTCCTCCTTATACTGACTTCATTTCTCATTAGAAGCAGGTGCCAGAGTGAAGAGAAGAAAACAAGGTCAAAGGGAAGCAGGGCAGACTGGGATATTCAGAGCCCAGATTTTCTAACAAAGAAAATCACTTTGTAGGGGGACGATAAGTGGGAGATGAGAACCATGGGCTGACACTACACCACGGTCTGGCTTTTTAGGGAGATGGCTGGTGGTGCTGCCACCAAGGCACCGGAGTGATTGATGATTTTCTAGTCTCCAGAATAATGATTTTCGACGATGGCCAAAGACAAGTGAGTCAGGTGCTCTGTTCTACCATCGAGTGAGGGGGTGGGGCAGGGAGGAAAAAATAAAACAAAGGAAAAGAATAAATGAAGCCAGAGCCAGCTGAGTCTTGGAGAAAGGGCCAGACACGAGGGAGGGATAGGGATTAAGACTAGTCAGGGATGTTACTGGGTTGTAGATAGAAAAAAATAAGCCAGTTCCTGAGAGGTGAAGATTAGAGAGCCTCAATGCAGAGTCACTGTCTCACTGTCACCGACTCTAATAGAAACACAGCTCCAGAGACTGCCTGATGATTAATGCAACATCCTACTATTCTCTTGGCACCCCAGACAGGATCCCAGAGTGGCTGCCGCAAGACTCACCTATATCAGAGGACACGGGCTCAGTATGAAAAGCTGAGGAGTACTGGTTTGGGTAGAAGCCTTACATGTTTGAACCAAATCCAATGTGGACAAAGTAGCTGAGCAGCAGGAAGTTGGGGGGTCCACGGCTGAGCCTGGTGTACTCCCCAAAGCCTTCTCCAGATGGCTCAAATGATCACAATCATGCTTCAATTAAAACTGTCATAAAACTCGGGGTGGGGGTGTGAGAGGAACGGGACACTGAGAGTGCAGAGAAAATGTACAGTGCAGAGGTGACTGAAGAGGGTCAGAAAAAAGTGTCCTTCCACCAAAACATCGACTTCTTTGGTCGGAAGGCAAGGGCTAGAAAAGAGAGCCAGAGGCAGCAAATGCTGTCCCTTCCCTCCCTCTTAAATCTGGAGCCCAGTCTATTTAGACAGTTTGCTGATGACTCTGATGAGGGCACCATTTTCATCTTTCAGCCTCTGGTTGTCAGATTTCAGTTCTGTTAACACCTGTAGGGTGACAGAGGGAAAGGGGTGTTAGAGCCTGGCGGAACCCCCTCCTCTGCCCTCCCTGACCAGACCAGCCCAGCCCAGAGAGCAGGGCCTTCTGAGATGGTGTATGGAACGAACTGTCACCACCCCTTCTCCCAGGGATGAAATTCCCTCAAATCTTCCTATTTATTGAGTTGGTAATGTTAACATTTAGGGAGACCATAGCCCCTCCACCTTTTGAACTAGCATATTGAGCAGTAATATCTTATTTCTTGGTATGCAGGCTTCATATTCCACACTATATATCCTTCCATTCTATTTTCAATTGCTCTTGTCCTTGGACTCATCTCTAGTCTAGGGAAACTGGGGAGAGTGCCAAAGTGGGCTGGTGAGGACATAGGGAAAGAATTCAGAAAGGAGTGGGGTGGGGGTGGTCAACTGAGAGAGCTAAGGAGGACCCTGCTTTATACCCCATCACAAATAAGAATGCAGGCTATAGGGGCAGACCTTGGCCTTCCTGCCATGTGCATCAGAAGATTTAAGGGTCCTCCTCTTGGTGTCTTCGGTGCATAGAAACCACCAAAATTCTCTCTGGTCACACTACACATATCCACTTACAATCACTAAAACCCAGAAAACTCACACTTACAGTCTCAGAGCTGTGAAGTACAGTGAGCACTAGGCATGTATTTAACTCTCCCCAAAGCTTCCCCATGGATCAAGGGATACAAGAGGCTTTATCAGCAGTTTTAGGGGATGGTGCCGTAATTCCAGGAAACAGATGCTTGCAGGGCAGGGAAGGGAGTAGAGATTGGATTCTATCAGTTCTGCCATCGTGGATTCTTACACATACTGTTGTCTAATGTATGAAAGGAAAGGAAAAACAACAGCCTCAAGTTCCAGCCTGGATATCCAAGTCTTTATTATGTGATCAGGCACTTTGACAGCCATGCTGTACATCTAACAAACAATCCTAATAGGATGTTGATAAGGGTACAGTTTATGTGTGGGCCCTTTTGGCAGAGAGATTTAGGTTAGAGGATAAGTACATCTCCACTATGAAGTTTACAGAAATCTATACCCACCTCTGTTCAGTTCAGATGTCCTTTGATTAGTCATTCAAACCCACAGGACCCTAGTGACAGGCAATGCCTCCAGTAAAGGATGACCTGGCTTGAGGTGTTATGAGGCCTGTTTAGTTCTAGCTCTGACTCTGTTAAACCACTTAGAGGATCTAACTGTACCTTAAGTAATATAATCTTTGTTTCCTCAGTCTCTCAGGGAAGATGCAGGTTAAATTATATGTTAAAAAAATATGTGTATGCACCACAGAGACAAAGAATTTATATCAGGGAAATAAACAGGAAACACTACTGAATATCTATAATGTGGAAGGCACCTTGCTAGAGGGTCTCACTAGTGACTCATGAGACCAATGCAGTTGTTACCCTTACTTCTACAAATGAGGACATGAATTCCATTACTAGTCCAAGGCACTCAGCTATTAAATGGTAAAGCTAATATTGAACCCAGGCGTGCCTGACTGCAAAAAATTATTCTTTCATTATAGGTGGGGTGAAGACAACATACCAAAAACTTTTGTAGCCCAGAAACTGAAATCCCAGCATTGTCATTATCACTAATGATCTTATTAGTTTAGGCAGATCACAGGCCTTCTTTTTCTATTTGTTTTTTAATCTGCATACAAACAAGAGACTTTTGTTACAACGGAGGCCGGTCCCTCGTCTGTGGTGAACCTATTTTGGTCTTGCTCTGTAAACCTATTTTACCCTTCCTCAATAAACTTCATCTCACACTTGCAAAAAAAAAAATCTGTAAGGCCCACGGGAGGTAACAGATGTGGAAACATGTTGACATATATAAAGAGCTTTGCAATACTGTGTATTTCTACTACCGTGTGAGTTTTCCCACAAACGTGGGAGAGCTGGCAAATAATCTACAAACTTTACTAAGAAGACTTTAATCCAGAAAATTATATATATAAAAAATCAAGATCCTGGAGAATATTTAGGAGATTAAATTTTTTAAAAAGTATCAAGAATTTCAGTCCTTTGACTCTGCCTTTCCTACCTCTAATTCAATCAAAGCAGCTCTGGCTGCCCTCTCTTCCCATGCCTCTATCCCTGCAGCCTTGCCTACCAGAACTGAATGCTCAGAAACTCATTTCAATAAGATTTTTAGAAAAAATCAGCCCAGAGTGGCCTCATGTTTCCACTTTCCCATCTGCTCTTTAATGCCTCTTCCTGGGGCCTGCAGCCCAGGTATCCGTGAGACCGAATGCTGTATTTCCGTAACAGGGTTCCATAGGCGGGAAGAAGCTATATATGGCAATGGGTTACACTGCACTGCTTAGCAGCTTATCAAATCAGAACTGAGCTGCATTTTTTTTTTTTAATGTACAAACAACTCATGGAGCTTTGGTGATTTATTTCCACATTAAGAACTCAAATCCTAGAAAAAAAATTGGACAAGGCAATTTCACAGCTGCAACATGCTATAACTGACATCTTAAGGGAGTGTCAAGAAGTCCAAGAAGTGGAATGCAGAAATCAAGGGGGAGAAAAGCCTCATAAACTTCACTCTCAAAAGAGATGGGTAAGTGAACAGTGTTATCTGATATTCACTTGAGGTTAAAGAATAATTAAATAAGAACACATGTGAAAGTACTATGTAAGTATGAGGTTTAACAATGCTTTATCACTGTAACTCTCTGGACCTCAGCTTCTTAATTTCTAAGTTTCCAGCTTAACTCAGTTTGATGCCTTGGACAAACAAAATTAAGTACATGTGTTCTCAAATATTACTTACTTCTTGCAGGCTTTGATGAGGAATGTGTTAAAGAGGAGGAAGTTCTAGAGGTCCTGAAGCTTCAGAGGCCAAGGGCAAGGCTAGCTGTAGGGTGAGAGGGACTCAGAGTGAGTCCTGCCTGAGCCGCCTTGCTTCCAACAACATGGGAAGTGAGTCCCCTCTTTATATTTTGTTGGCTTGCTCTCCATGCTGAGATAAAATGGTTTCTCCAGGGGACGATTAATTAAAAAAAAGTGGGCAAAATCTCTTGATCACATTGACTGTTTGGTTTAGTTAACTCATCCTTCTAGGCAGAGTCGGCAAGCTTTTCCTGTAAAGGGCCAGACTGTAAGTATCTCAGCGTTTGCAGGTCACACAGTCTCTGCTGCAACTACGCAACTCTGCTGCTGTAGCACTAAGGCACCCGTAGACATGGTAACAGTAAACAAATGAACATGGTTCAGTTCCAATAAAACTTTATTTTTGGACACTTGGAATATGAATTCCATATAATTTTCATGTGTCATAAAATATTATTCTTCGTTTGATTTGGTTTTTGACTATTTGTATGGCTCATGGGCCGTACTGGAGGGTCACAGTTTGCTAACCCCTGCAATAGAAAGTCATGTACCAAGCAATGGCTTTCTTTACAGTGGCAACATCTTTCGATAGGTAAATGGCTCTCTGGAAGTAAGCCTTTGAGAGAAGTCAGAATGCTGAGAAAGCAGAATGCTGCTCGTCCTCCCTCAGCGGCAATGCTGGGGCACACTGTAGTTGCTCAATACAGTCTTCTTACATTGTTTAGGCTGCATTCTTTGCAAACAGTTGAAACTCTGTGCCAAGTGTGCAGACAGTGCCAAGTATGCAGACAGCATTATAGTGGCCTAAAGCTTGAACTCTGGAACCTGACATATCGGGTTTGAATTTTGGTTCTACCACTTACTCTCTGAGTGGTCTTGGGAAAGTTACTTAATCTGTGACTCAGTTTTTTTCATATGTACAATGATTATTTTGGGGAATAAATGAGAAAAACCATATGAAGCATTCAGCACAGGCTTTAATAAATGATAACTGTTATCATGGTTATTAACTACTGAGAGCACAAGATCTAGTTTTGCCCCATATCCTGTACTATCTTGCAACAAAGAAGGAAACTAAAAAAACCCAAAACATCTTTTGGAGGTCCCTAGTTCACCCCCCAAGTGAAATTTTCCAGGAATCTTGAGGCTAACTTTAAAGCATGGAGTTTGGACCTAACAAACAGTGGCTGTTTACTGCCAGGCCGTAGTAGAACTTCCCTTTCAATTTTCTTTCTGCTTGTGATAGCAGGATATTGGCTCAGCCCTTACGGTAATTTGGGTGCTTCAGTTCTAGTGGATATTAGTTGCCAGCTACTGACCCTGAAGGCAAAAGCAAATAGGCAGAAAAAAGAGCAGGCCCTGGTTAGGGCTAATTAGATTGTTGCTGCAAATTAAAAACTCATTTCAGAGACTCCATCACCCCGTCTTGGGATGGAAAAACAAGTTGTCTTTTAGATCCACAGCCAGGGAAAGGCTCCAGTTTGCCAAACACATATTTTGGTTCTCAGTTGAAAATAAACCCCTGCCCTCTGCTCCATCGCCTGGCATCTCCTTTGCAAAGCTGGCCCCGTTAGGAAGGGCCTGGCTGTGTGAGTCTCGTCTACACAGGCTGTGTTCTGCCTTACAGTCCACACACTTGGGGCAGGGAGGGGATCATCCCTAGGGTCCTGAGATTTGTAACAGGCATTAGAGGAATGCCTACCAAGGTAGGAGAAGAAAGCAAAGACTACTGCAGAAGGAGGCAAAGAATGCTTATCAAATTCTGCTCCGGTGGTGGGATAGAGAATGTTATTGCTGGTTGCGGAGCTTGGCCAGAATAGCTCCAGCTCTCTCCATCCAAGCAGTGCTTTCAGCTGTAAGGATTTAGTTCTGTCTGGTATCCAAAGGGCTGTGGTTCTCAACCATGGTTGCACAAAAGAATCAGCAGGAGAGCTTTGAAAAAATGCTGATACCCGGGTCTCAACCCAGACCACTGATTGTCTGGGGATGGGCCCAGGCACTGGTATATGTCAAAAGCTCCCAGGTGTTTCTAATGTGCAGCCAGCATTGAGAGGCCCTGCTCCAGGCCCCAAAACAGTTTGGAGTTCAGGACCAACCTCAATTGTTCCAGGGGAGCAGGTTGCACTAGGATTGCTGTTGACTAAGAAAGCTCTATCTCCATTTGGCAATGACCCCACCAATGAAATGAGTGTACATATGTGCAAGTACACGTGCACACCTACGCATGGCTGAGTAAGCAAATCCATATTCGGTCTCTGGGGAAGAGAAGGTAATGTGATCTTACCAAATAACCCCAGCCCAGGCGAGGTGTCCCCACTGTCTCCCTTGACCTAGGCTGTTACGTCCCATTCTACGGTCTCAGTCCCGGCTCCTTCCATCTGCAGATGACCAAACTTTACAGGAATCTACACATGGAGGCTCTGATGGAGGGGATGAGCCCAGAGTTTCTGGGACCAACAAGAAGACTGAACCTGCCTGGAGTAGTAGAGGAGGGAAGTGAGGTGGAGAGGAGGGGCAAGAACTAGAGCTCCTGGGTGTCCGAGGACTCGACGGACTCCGAGAGTCTGGCCACCACTCGGGTGAGGGCCCTGTTCTCAGCCTGCAGTTGCTCGTTCATCTGCTTCAAGGTTTGAATCTGTTTTAGCTGGTGGAGGTTCTGTAGAGAGTGAGACATGAAGGGCACAGACAGACAAGACAGACCAGAGGAGAAAAAAGTGGAACAAAGAAATCACGTGATTTTCTGTTTTTGTTTTTAGTTTGCATGCAAGAAAGGAAATGAGAAAGGCGGGAGTCATTAGAGCAAATGGGGGTGTAGTAAGGAGGGAGGGATGACAGAGAAAAGCATTAGGGAGGGGAAAGCTTGTCTGAGATTCTCGGCTAAGGTCTACATATGCTGAAGGTCAGCGATATGAATATAACCACCAGGCTCTCAAAAAGCACATGTGGATTGCTTTTGAGAATGACGGCCCACCATGTGGTTTGGGGCCTTCTGAACCAAATTAACACCGCTGAGCCACAGCCTCAGGGACCATTCTTCATCATCACTGGGACTGGAGCTGAGGACTCTGTGTGTTCCTAAATCCAGCTGCTGCTATTTTCTCTCTCTCTTCCCCTCATCTTCTTCTTATACTTAGTCCCTTACCCCTACTTTCTTCTTTCTGGACTCTTCTTGTACCTCATTTATTTTTTATTTTTAAAAATAAAGCATGGAAAATAAAAGAGAGGTCTGTTTTTTTTTTTGTTTGTACAGGGCATGTACTGTTTAGAAGGCTGAAGTGACACATACCAAAATAATGGTCCTCTAACCTGCTTTGTAGGAAGCTTTATTAACCCTGCTAGTTCCCTGCAGTCCAGAGAGCTTGCCCCAGGATCTAAGAACTGCTAACCTGCCTCTGACCTACTATATATGATTATATGCATTACTAAAGTCACAGCTAATTGTACTCTCTTTGTCCCAGGTCATGCAGAGGCTATGAGCTGCTTAGAGGTGTTCATGAACAGACTCATACTCTGGAAATTATAGCTGTGCACAAAAGCTAGAGAAACCATAAATATTCATCGATAATGGAATCTGGCTGGACCAATGTGCTAGTCCAGCCCTTACTATTTGTCAGTGTTGCAACTGTAACAGAATAACCAGCCCACAGATATTCTTCCTAATATCCCATATCCCATAAGGGACTTCAAGACTTCAATAAATGGAATTATAACACAGGCCTGACTACCCTGGTACTTGTCCTTCCTAAGTGGTCATGAGCACTACTCCTGAAATTGAGGTCATCAGCTCTTTGGGAGGAGGGAAATAATTTTGTTATGGGAATGGGGTTTCATAGATGAAGATGGACAATCCTGGGGGTTATAATGACTACAGAAAGGTGGCAAGGTATCAGACAAAAGTCTCTGATACCCACATGATAAGAAGGGATGAGAAGGATAGAAATGAAAGATTAGTGGAGTTATAGTTGCTTGGGAGTGAAGCAGCAAGAAAATAGAAGGTAGCATGAGGAGAAAAAAAAACAGTGAAAAAGAAAAACAAGTACAGACAAACTGCTGAGTCTCTCTTTTCCCAAAGAGAGAGAATGACCACCTTGGGAAAAAGGCAGGGCAGCCAAACAGTTCCACGTAGCCATTGGAGGGTGTGAACTGGGCAATCCTCTTTGCCCACCATAAGCATCGTGGTCATGGCACAGACAGAAGAGGGAGAGCACGGTGCAGCATATGGAAAAGTTTAAAGAGATGGGCAGGGACCAAATTTAAGAACCAACGGAAAGTCCCTGGCTCTCATCCTTCTCTGGTGTTGACATTGGACCAAAGATTTCAGCACAATAATTGTCATTGTACAAAGTAGTCCTTGCCTCCTACGGAATGATATTAAAGACATGAACTATGAAAGTGACTCAGTCTAACGTGTGAGTACAAGCAGATCAGGTGGAAGAATTTGGAAGTTATCAGCACGAGGGAGAGAGGCAGGAAACAATCTGGTGGAATGTTCTATAGGAAGCAGTACAGAAAGCAAGGCATGGCAAGGAGAGGACAGGAGAGCAGGGAACAAGGCAGGACTAAGGGGTAGGGTTGGCAAGTGACATTTCCAAAGTAAAATAAAAATACCAGGACCAATCTAAAAGGGGATTGGCTGTTGTGCCCCTCTCATGCAAGGACCTGGGAAAGGAAGGGGAGAAGGTCTGGCAAGGAGGCTGATGCTGAATGGAGATGCAGTAGTAATCAGGTCTGATGTGGGCACACCCCAAGACCAAGTGCAGGCCTGGAACAGCTCACGCTGACATGCACACCTGTCAGAAGGTAGCATATAATCCTATTCCAAAATCCAGGATGTGAGCAGAGTTTCTCCTGGGGAGAATTCATAAGTACTTACCTTTCCAAGCAAAGGCAAGAAAGGCACAACCCATCTCACAATCACAGAGCCACACATACATCTAGGTTAGCCCATCTCATAGTTCCGCCATTTTACCTGGCCTTCGTACTTTGTAGAGTCAGGAAAAAGGGCACTGAAGTCACTCTCTGTCCTTGAGCATCTACTCTATTTTCAAGGGTTCCCTGGAGATCAATCCCCCAAATTGGTCCTTACTGATTGCTCGAAGGAGGTTTGAACATCTGTATAAACTGAATATATAACAAACATGGAGACCAACTGGCCCCAAGCTTTGCTGGCTCCCAGATTCGACATGACAGTTATCTGTACTGTTGGCTGGCTACCTAGTACACAGAGATTTTGGCCACTAATCACTCTAGATGTTGGTCACCATAAACTGTAGTCTGGATGAACAACTTGAGATCTAAATATGCATTTTATTGAATTCCTTTAAGGCCAGTTTCACCAATTTTATAATATTTATATCTGTGTATTTGAAGTTTTTGCCCTCAAAGAAGGTACAAGCAGAAACAAACTCGTGTGACTGGGGAGGCTGTGGTGCTCCCCGCCTTTAGTCCTCTAGGGGGCGCTGCACGATTTGCAAACCTGGTATTAGGCTTTCATTTAAAATGGGGGCTTCAGAGCTTACAGGTGTTTCTTCTACATTTGGCTTTGCAACTGATAATGGAGAATAGTGGCAACTGATGAATGAGTGGACTTTTTAACTAAAAAAAAAATCAAATCAGGCTGGGCATGGTGGCTTATGCCTATAATCCCAGCACTTTGGGAGGCTGAAGCAGGAGGACCGTTTGAAGCTGCACTGAGCTATGATGACGCCACTGCACTCCAGCCTGGGTGACAGAGTGAGACCCTGTCTCGAAAAATAAAATAAAAGAAAAATAAAAGAAAGAAAGAAAAAAAATTGATCTCAAATCAGCTTCTCTATTGGTTTGGGGGCGAAATAGTCATGATCTGGCTCTACTTGATAATTTAGATAATTGATTTTAGAGTTTCTGGCAAATAGCTTATGGCTGGGGAGAGCAAACACTTTCACGTTTTAAAATCTCTATTGAGGAAAGAAAAGAACTCATGACCTAGTTTAGGAAATCATAGTCTGATAGGATAAGGAGTGAGAAAGAATATGTAAGCCTGTCTCAACCCATAGGATTCAGACCAACAAGAACCACTGAAGGGGCTTCCGTACTCACCAATTTAGGATTGGAACAGAAATAAAGAAGGACCTCAATTTCTCCAATTTGGACACTTTTTAAGTCTTTGTGTGTGGGCCTGCGTGTGACATAGCATTCCATGACTGGTGGATATAGGCTGGCTTTGGGCTTGTGGGTACTCATTGGAAGGTGCCAGCTTTGGCCTCATTTACATTCTCCAGATCAGCCGTTTCTTAATAAGCATCACTGACAGCTGCCTAACAACAGAATACAGATGGTATAACTTAGGGGCTTTCAAAAATGGAGAGGCCCCCATGCAACTAGGAGCTGTGGATATTCATTCATCAAGAACTGTTTAGCTCATCTGGGTCCCATGGCACACACTCATAGTCCCAGCTACTCAGGAGGCTGAGGTGGGAGGATTGCTTAAGCTCAGGAGTTTGAGTCCAGCCTGGGCCACATAGTGAGACCCTGTCTCTTAAAAAAAAAGAAAAAAGAACTGTTTAGCTCGATTAACACACTGCTCTAAGTGGAAGAGAATGTTTCTGTGTGGTTAAGTGAGATGGGATTGGGAAAACCAGAAGATGGAGAAGTTTAATGCTGTTTGGGCATACTGTTCTATCATCTCAGGAGAATCAACTACTTATTTCTACTTCTTGCTGCTTTGAATCAGTTTGGAAGATTTAAAGTGTTTGAGATGTAAGCAGACATTGCTTGGAATTCTGTGTGAATATTATCAGTTACAGCCTTCAGATGGTGAGTAGGGAATGCAGGGGCAGGGCTTGGCATTGCTCCTTCATTCTGGAATTATAAAGAGTAACAGGATTATGAGCACTGGATCTTATGTGAATATGACCTTGTCAGGTCTTAAAAAAGTTTTTTTTCCCAGTAAATAACCAACCTTTTTAGGCCAATGGAACAATAAATGTCTCTCCCAAAGTGCTCCAAGTACATGTTAGGGTTGCTTGCTCATAGAAAGACACTTGGGGATCTGCCTAATACTGTCACAGGGCTTCTGTTTCCCAGCTAAAGAAACCTATATTTCACCAGATGAATGTTTGGCATCATATGTCTAGTAAAATAAGATTCTTAAAAAAAGAAGAAAAAGCTGAGCAAGTGCTAAGTGACTGCTGGCACAGATGCCCCCAAGTCATATCCAGGTGGCTACCCTGACCAACTGACTCCTGTGGATAGACTGCTGGTTCTTAGCACTCCAAACTGCTCAGGGTGGCAGCTGTCCATCCAAGTGGCTAATAGAGGTGATGGTCACTGCAGGTCATGGTGGGGAGAGAAGAGAGCAGTCAGCTGTGAAGTGTATCTTACTCTGGCAGAAGAGTGCCAATCATTCCTGAACATTTCAGGGGAAACGGACTGGGGCAGGGTGCAAAATGTGAATAAACTTTTATTCTACTGCAGAATGACTTAATCTGAGTTCCTCCCAGCTCAGGGCTGGGTTGGGAAGGAGCAACTGGGAGGAAAACCTCTGGCCATGCTTGGGCTTTTCCAGGCACCTAATGGGAGGCTCTGCAGAGCTGGACAACTTGTTCTAGCCTCCCCATCCAGCCTCTGGAGGGTGGAGACATCGTTTAAAAAACCTTAAAAGTTCAACTCAGGTTTGTCTGCACCCTGTCAAGATCTCCCCTTAAACCAAAGACACCCTTTGTCCCTAGAAGGCCTTTGAGGTGGCTATAGTGGACATTGTGTGTGCTTAGAGAGCCTGAGATGGCTGAGGAGAGGTGCTCACCTCTTCTTCACACATCACTGCTTCTTGAGGTTGTTGCGTTTGCAGTAAAATTTGGAGGGGAAAGGCCTATGCTCAAATGTCCAGTCTTGGCAGGCATTCAGAGAATAAGCACACAGAGAGAAAGAAAATCTCTTCCTACCTTCATTTCCTCCTCCATTTCTGACATTTTCCGCTCCAAGGCTCGCCTCTCCTGTTTAGGAACAATGAGACTGTTGAATATCTAATGAATTTAGAAGGGAGTCAAAATGCTGCCTCCTAGCTGTGTGATCAGCTTCATGGTCAAAGGGTTTACCAACGGGCTCAGGCAAACATTACTTGGGAGATTTGGACAATATCTGACCCACACTTGTGGATGGAGCTACTTCACTGACAAAAATCACATTACCTAAATCTCCTGTCAGAAAATTAGAAGATATATGGAGAAGCAACTTGCTAATACACAAAGAACCAGGGCATTTGGAGTTATTTTGTGTAAGTTGAAGATTTCATGGAATTTCAAATGACAGTAAGTGACTAGGACTCTTGCTCTCTATTATCAAAAAGGCATCATTATCTTTAGTAATGTTCCTCCTAAATTCCTAGAGAGCTTCTTCTCTAATGTTGGGGAGTGGACAGTAAAGAGGTAGACATCATTCAGATACCAAGAGGCTTTGGTTATAGACCAAAGGAATAAAACATAATAAACTTAGCTGCTTTCCAAATTAAATGGACAACAGCAGGAGAGATGGGAACATATTATATTCTTAAGGTCAAATCAAAGCTAGGGTTCATCAATAAATCTAATTGAATTTTCCCAGTCTAAGAATGTAAAATCCCAGGATAATATTCTGAGTGCAGTTGGGAGGTGGTCAGCAATTGAACCAGAAATCTTCCCCACAGGCAAAAGAGTGAGTGAAAATCTCTGTTGGCTCATGTTTCAAGTCATAAGACCTAAATCAATGGCAGAGGGTCCTGCTAAAAACCTCTTTTCTTTTTTTTTCACTTTTGTTATTTTTTTGACTATATTTACATTTCACAGAGTGAAAGCCTCCTTTCTGTTCAAGGTGATGGGAAGGGTAAGGAGACCTTGCACCTGAATATGAGTGTGTCAGTGATGATTTACAGTAAACCAAAATATATTATGGGTGTGTGCATGGGTACAGTTCTGCCTACAGGTGGAACAGCGTATAAGATGACCTTACAAGGACCCTTCCCACCCTGAGACTGGAATATGTGGAAAGTACTGACCATCTGAGGAAGCCAAGAGGACTAGCAATCAAATTACTGCCCAGAGTCAGACGAAAACAATTTATCATAGAGCTGGGAATGGAATGTGGCAGAACTCCTGCCTTCTCAAGATGAACTTTTTCCACTGGCACAAACAACAAAGTTAGAGAAAGTCAGAAAGAACAGATGAAACGGGGAAAAGAGATATGCTCATACCCGTTTCTCCACCTCCAGCATTGATGATCGGTCAGAGGTCTTCTCTTGTTTCTGCTGGTGCAAATGCAAGGAAAACAGTTGTTACTTAAGTTGTCTCAGGGCAACTAGAAAGCCCAGTCTAGCGCAGCTGCACCATGGGACATCCAGAAGTAGACGGTAGGGCTCTGGGCTTCTACTACAGCAGGGGCCCCAGAAAATAGATTCTGAGCAGTCTCTAAGCCTAACATTACTGCCTCTCTGAAGTTTGCAGGATTCCCACTGGGAAGGGGAAGAAGTAGTAGTGTTCCCTGAAATTTAAAAACTCACAACTACAAAGACATTACTCACAACTCTCTAACATACATACTCTCTCTCTATGTCTTCAATACCAACTACATTCTTATATCTCACCATCCCTCTCCCCTCTTCTTTCTTTCTTTTTTTTTTTTGAGACAGAGTCTCACTCTGTTGCCCTGCCTAGAGTGCCGTGGTGTCAGCCTAGCTCATAGCAACCTCAAACTCCTGGGCTCAAGTGATCCTCCTGCCTCAGCCTCCCGAATAGCTGGGACTACAGGCATGCGCTACCATGCCCGGCTAATTTTTTCTATTTTTGGTAGAGATGGGGTCTCACTCTTGCTCAGGCTGGTCTTGAACTCCTGAGCTCAAATGATCCGCCTGCCTTGGCCTCCCACAGTGCTAGGATTACAGGCGTGAGCCACCGTGCCTGTCCTCCCCTCTTCTTTATATGAGTAATATCACAAACTCAGAGGAGATTAAAAAATGGCTTTTCTTTTTTGAAAGACTGGGGAGGCCAAGCGTGGTGGCTCATGCCTGTAATCCTAGCACTTTGAAAGGCTGAAGTGGGAGGATAGCTTGAGGCCAGGAGTTTGAGACCAGCCTGAGCAACACAGTGAGACTCTCATCTCTATAAAAAACAAAACGAAACAAAAAATTAACTGGGCATGGTGGTGCACACCTGTAGTACCAGCTACTTGGAAGGCTAAGGTAAGAGAATCATTTGAGCCCAGGAGTTGGAGGTTGCAGTGAGCTATGATGATGCCACTGTACTCTAGCCCAGGCAACAGAACAAGACTCTGACTCAAAAAAAAAAAAAAAAAAAATCCCCTTTCCCCTATTCTTTCTTTTTTGGGGAACTGATGCCTGTTTTCCTTTTAAATCAGTGGCTTTCATATGTGGGTGGGCTTCCAGGGGTTCCTAGGAGCCCATTCATGGCATCTACCTTGCTTTGAACAGAGCAATTTCACTTTTATCTGTTTTATTAATATATACTGGGCTTCCAGAGAAGGTAATATTTTATTTGAATAAAAGATTTAGAATGTTTATTTCTGATCATCTTTGTCTTTCAATTTAAATTTTGCAGAGGGGGCTAAAAGGATTTAGTCATCATAGCTAAAAAGTAGAATAACCTCAAATAATGACCTTACCTTAAATAGGGGAATAGAAATGAAACCTTACATACCTTTTGGCCTTAACATTACAGAACGGAGCAGAATTTCTTGTATTCAGTAGATAGTTAATAAATACAGGTGATTATTATTTTTATTTTGCTCAGTGCCATGAACAGACAACATTTAATTTATGCCGGTCTTCTTGCAGAGGTTTCTTTTTTCAAAAAATTAAGGAATAGCCAGAACTAATAGTAAAACTAAGAATTCTGGCTCCGGTCCTGGGCTTTCACCTTCTGTTCCGAAGGTCATGGCTGCCTGCCTTATGCTGCATCTACCATGAAGCAGAAGGAAAAGAGAAAATGCAGAAACAGACCCTGTGGCTTGCTCACATCCTCATAAGTCTCTCTTTCCTGAGCCTGAGAGTGTAGAAGCTATGATGACTTCACTATTTTCAAGCTTCACATATAAAAAGAACAAGTTTTTTGTTTGTTTTGTTTTAAATTTTGACTCCCTTAGAGTTCAGGTGGATCTTTTACGTAAAAACATTGTGTGTGTTCACGTAGTAACAGTTTCCGTGCAAATGTGTGAGGCTGACAAGCCCTCCCTCTACCGTTCTGCCAAACAACTCCATTTTTGGTAAATAGCAGAGACTTGGTTTGTAGCGCTACCATTTATTCTGAATTTCAATAACTTGTATTTGGCAAAACTAAGTATTTAATATATTCTGACACACCCAGCAAAGCAGCTGGCTGGAGAGTAAATGCTTTTCCCTTGCAACTGGAAAGGCTGATTTTATTTTCAAAGCCCTTTGTGCAAGGCACCGTCAGCAGCCTGTCAGACTGCTCACTGCTCTGAGGCACCGGCTGGTGGAAAAGCCAAGGACCCCTAAGGGTCAAGACATATGCTGTCAGAAGCTGCTCCTGAGGAGAATGGGGAGGAGGTGAAGCAGTGTTCTTCCTCTAGTTTCTCATGTGACTGCTCCTTACTTTTCTGTGAAATGGCCCTAGTAATAACTGATGTGAACCAGCATAAGATCTGTATTTATTAACCACTGCTAATACGTGGTACTGTTCAGATAAAAATTAGACCCAGACATCTTTTCAGAGTCTATCATGAATATGACATTTTTTGCATGGCTCAGTAACGGTGAGGTGAAAAGAGACCACAAAGTTTATTGAGTCCATCTCCCTGCCTTACAGCAGGGTTATAACTGTGTATTTTTAAATTTTGTAATAGGTTTAGAGACCTACTTTTCTTGTTCTACAAAATTACTTTAAGCCTAGTTATTATCTATCTGTGCTGCAGTAGGTCTCAGAAATTCCCAGTAAGAGCCATGTTTGGCTACTACAGCCAGGCAGAGGGGTGCCTCTTCCAAACTGACAGGAAGCTCACAGGACAGGCCATCTACTCTGTGCCTGGTCAGGCACTTCTCTGCAAAGTGCGGGTATCTTAGCTGTCTTCCTGGGATCCTGTGCAGTTCTGCCTTCCAAATGTTGGCATCTCTTTGCTTATCCCATTCTCAAGGAGTTGCAAGAAGATGTTTAGAGGGTACTCAACCCCTTCTGTCTCCCATAACCCCATGTATTTGGTACTGTACAACCCTAGCATTTTAGTCTTTGCTTTTGGATTATATTGTATTGCCCAAATAATTAGCCACCTCTGGTTTTCATTTCATGCCTTCCTGGTAAAGAAATGTTTTTACTTCAGTTCAGCTTTTGAAATTCTTAGTCCCCAGGCATTCCAGAAGGGCAATAATTCGATAGGTTTCCTATTAACTCAGCAATAACCTAAGACAGCACTTGCTTTAGCTTTCAGCTGCAGGGTTTGTTTCACTGGTGATGAGGTTATTACCTCCAGCACCCTTTAAAGTAGCAGTCCCCATTCTTTTTGGCAGCAGGGACTGGTTTCATGGAAGACAATTTTTCCATGGATAAGGGTGGGGGTGGGTGGGTGGAGGTGGAGCTCAGTTGGTGATGCGAGCGATGGGGAGTGGCTGTAAATACCAGTGAAGCTTCACCTCACCTCTTGCAGTGTGGCCCAGCTCCTTGGGGTGGGGTGGGGGAAGTGGAGCTCAGGCAGCGATGCAGAGCCTGGTTGCTAATAGGCCATGGCCTGCTATGGGCCTCGACCCAGCAGTTGGGGACCACAGCTCTAAAGCATCACCTAATTAAATCAGGCCTACCAATGAGAGGAAATGGTTGATTTGGTCTTTCTGCCACTAATGTTCCTTATTCCTAGGTCAAAAGAGAGTCGTAGCTTGGGGAGGCAACATATGCTATAGATGTTTGCTTCGGGACTCAATCCTCTGTTCTAGCGCCACCTGTGCCCTTGATTTGTTATATGACCTAAGCAAAGCACTTCTTTTCTTAGGTAGAATTTGCTACCTCTTTCACTAGGTTTAACAGCGTCTTGCTTATTCCCCTCCAAGAGGTGATATATAGATAAACTGAACTGAAACATGATGAACAAGACAAGAGAAACTGTTTAGGCCTAGCCTTGTGGCACTGGTTTATACTTTTCTACTAAAACATAAGTAGATGATGATCTAGAATATTAATTAGTAGTATTCAGACCATCAGGAGTTGTTCACTGAATTAATCAGTTTTCAATTTTAAGTTAAACACTGATAGAACCCTAGAATCAAATTGGAATCTAAGAGGCTTCCATGTCGCTGCCGCAGAGTAGGCCTGCTCTTGACTCTGTCTTACTTCTCGTCCCTTAGATCCCTGGTCCAGTTGGCCTCCTTACCTCAACCCCTGGCTCCCATCTTTTTTCTTCTCGTTCCCCTTACCTGGGCCATCTTCTCAAGCTTGGCTTTTACATCTGCTAGCTCTAGTTGGGCCTCTTGGAGTTTCGTTTTCAGTTTTTGGTTTTCGGTCAGGGCACTCTCGTAGAGCTGGGGGAAGGGAAAAAGAGCATCAGGTCACCCACTAGGTGGGGCTTCCAGAATTAGAACTCATAGTGGTTCATCACATGAGAATGCCTGGGCCCCTGCGCTCCAAGCCCCCACTGTGTGGTAGACGGAAAAGATGAAGGAAATCTAGGGAGCAGAGCGCATCCAGCCAACTGGTCTCTTGCTTCTCGAAAGTGATGAACACAAAGAGAATGATGATGCTTCAGCTTCATTACTGTTAATCTCTGGGGGAAAAACAGGCATTCTATTTTCTCCTATTTGCATTGCTTAAAAGTGTGCCTCCCCATACAAAAGAGAATTATTTTTTTTGGAACCCAGTTAGTGTGTATATTGATTTTAGTCAAGTTCTGCTTAACAAAACATTAACAAAACAAATATTTTCTTAACAAAAATATTTTTTCCTGGTATCTCAAGCACCTAAAGGGGAAGGTTTTCAAAGCTACTCCTGGAACTAGGTACTCTTTTACAAGAACCAAAGGGAATGAACTATAAAGTGATTTAAACCCTCTCCAAACTCAGATGACGTTGATTTTTTTTTTTTACTAACACCAAGTAGTATTTAGTTGATAGTCACAAGACCTTATTAGAAGCATATATTTGTTAAAAATAACAGAGTCTGTCAAACGATTCTCAGAAGCTCAGACAGACAGTATTAGATTTTTTACCCTTTTTATAATTCTTAATTTCTTACTTTTTCCTATACCTCTAAATATTTGATTCTACTCATATATTTACTGCACTAAAAACAATACATGAAGGGGTCTTTTTCAGCTGGTTGAAGAGGTGAAGCACACCCAGAAACCTGCAATGAATTAGTTACTTAAGCATCTTTTCTTCTGTTTACTCAGAACTACACTGATTTTTGTACACTGAGGGAAAAGGCTGAGAGGTTTACATGTCACCCAAGAATAGGAAAATTTTAAAAAGACCCTACTTTTTTATAATCCCTGTTGCTGTCCTCTTCTACACGGCTGGTCAGGGTGGCTAGACGGGCCTCCCGGGCCTCCCGACGGGCTCTTGCTGAAGCCCGGTCAGCGTAAGAATCGCTGGTTGTAGGGTTGCTACCTCCAGATTCCAACCTGTGGGAGACAGTATCAAAGGTAAAAATTGGTTTCAGAACACAGTAGTTGGGGGGAGACAATGCTTAAGGGTAGTTTGCGCCTTTTCTAAGAAGTGTTTGAGAGCCCTGGACAGAAACAATGCACAACATTCCTTCCTTGAATCTCGCTGCCAGCATTCCCAGACCTCAGGGCTAAACTGCATGAGCTTGGAGAGGGAGGCAGGCCAGCATTTGCCAAGAATGAAGCTTTACTTGAAAAATTGGTGGTTTGGACCCAAGTGCTGACTTAAATCTTAGAGCTTTTCAAATTAGTTTTGGGTTGAAAAGCTTCCCTTCAAGAGTGTGCTTTTAAAAGTAAAAGTTTCTTGGATTTCAACGGCTCTTGGAAAATGATTATAATGAACTGTCGATGAATCAGAAACATATGGACTTGGAGATCTGAGCGCTTGAGGTTGAATGGGAGTGCAATGGCCACTAGGACATGGTATGTATGCCTTTTAAGTGCAATACCCGTTTGCTGGAATCCCAAATATTTCGGGGTACCAACACAGTGCCCAAACATTAAGACTGCTGTGCATGTGATTAGAATTTGTATGTCTTCTAGCAATAGAGCTCTTAGAGTTGATGGTGGTTTATTTGCAGTATTGTTAAGTTCATTAGGGGAAGGGTCTCTCAGCTGTTTACCTGTTTGTGTACAACTATCACCCTAATCCTTAATGCTGGTTTATATTTTTCTTGGACTTTGCTCTTTCCAAACTAAAATGTGGCACATGTGAAACTGCTCTGTACAAACCAGCCCTGCTCTACATCCTGAACTGGGATGAAAAGTCACAGCTGTGTGACTTGCATTTGATGTCCCTGTCCTGTGGTAGTTATCGCCATAGCTGCAGGTGGGGGAGCTAAGTACTAGATGAGGGAGAGGAGCAATAGGAATGACACAGAGAAGGGCTAGGCAAAGTAAACAGCTCCCAGTGACGCTAATGGCCACTTTTCACAGAGAATTCCACATTCTTCACAACATTTTTTTCTCTTTTTTTTGGTTAACAGAAATCTCTTTATTGACTTTCCTGATGACAAAAGCAATACGTGCTTGTAGAAAGAGTTAATACCGAAGTGTCTAAAGTAGAAAGTGAAAGTCACCCCATAATTCTCCTAAGAAATAATCACTATTGGCGGTTTAGTTCATATCCTTGCAGAGCACATCAATGTTAGAATACATAAATCTATAAATAAAGTCATAACACACAGTGCTGTCAAACTCCTCCTCCTCCCTGTACTTATCACTATGATTGTGGGCATCTTACCATGTAAGTAAAAATAAATTTGCCTCATTTAAAAAAAACAACTGCATAATCTTCCATTTCATGCTTGTATGATTATATAACTAATCCTCTATTGATACTTACATTTTTTTTCAGGTTTTTTAGTTACTATAAACATTGCTACAATGAGCAGATGTCTATAAATCTTAGTGCCTTTGTCCAATTAGTTTCTTAGGATAAATATTACAAGTGTAACTGTTTGGTCAAGGCTAAATATATTTTAAATGTTCATATACATATTGTCATACTGCCCTCCAGAGAGGTTTAATCCTTTCCAATCCAATAGGAGAAATATAATCTCATTGTCATTAATTTTAATATTTTTTAAATAATTAGGGAGATTCAATATCTTTGGTTATTTACCTTTGTTTCTGAATTGCCTATTCACAGTCTTCATTCAGTAGGGGAATCATCTTTTTCTTGTTATATTGGAAAAGCCTCCTACATAGGAGGGCTTTTAAAACTGTTTAACATAGGCTGCAAATATTTTTCTCATTCACGTTTTGTCTCGTTTATAATGTCTTCTACATGCGGATATTTAAAATTTTATATAATTAAATTGGATAATTTTTATCTTTATGCTATCCTTCTTGGGATGGTCTTTGTTATATAAAGATTATAAAACCTAATTATCTATTAATTTTCATGTAAAACCCTTTTCCTTAAAAATTGTAATGTATCTGAAATTGGTTTTTCCTCCCCCTCCTTTTTTCCTTTTTTTTGGTTTTGCTTGAGAGAAAGATGTATTTTCCCAAATAGATAATCAGTTGTTCTAATGATCACTTACTGAATAATTTCTTCGTCACAGAGATGAAAAGTCACCTCATACACATGACATTGTGGGGGCTAGGGATTGTGTTACACAGATCTCTCTGTTTATCCTTGAACTAGTACTTCCCTGTTTTCATCACTACAGCTTTATAGCATATTTTGAAGTCTGTGGGGAAAATTTCCTTTCACAAATGGTCATTATATTACAACAGAGTTCACAGAATATTAACTATAGAAAAATACCACTTTCTACCAATTTTGCAAAACTAAGTTATTTTCTGCTAAGTTAGATGTAAATTGCTTGTCCTCCAGCTGGTGCCTGGTGAGAGGGCAACCAGAAGAAGAGTGCATGTAAAATTTAAAATATATTAATAAGGAAGAACCAGCTCAATTCCCAAACAAGTTAGGAGGAACTTATTTGCCCTATGCTATCCCATAACAATATCTTCCCCCAATCTCTTCTTAATTTTCCATCAGAGGAATAGTGGGAAAAGAAAGATTCAAACTTTTCGCTCTACAGTCTCTATTATTTTATATTTATTTTCTTCTTCAGGAAGATCAGTTTTGTACCCTTAGATAATAGGTGAAAAATTATAGAGGGTCATCCCCCAAACTCCAACAATCTTCCTTAATTTTTCAGCAATTGTGAAACAGGTCTTTAGTTCATTCAACAAACTATTATTTAGCACCATCTAGATATAGGTGTTGGATCCACTATTATATGACAGTATCTAACCTCAATGTCAATTCAGGCTTTAACTCTGCAATGAAGCCTTCCCTGAATCACCAGATTAGGTTGATTGCTCTTCTCTGTGCTCACCATACCTATCCATACCTCTAATTGGCATTACTACATTCTATTGGAATGGTCTCTCTCTCTAGTGGCTTGTAAGCCAAGTGAAGTTAAGAATAGTATCTTATTCACGTTGTTTCCCTAGTACCTAGCAAGGTGCCTGGTACACTGGTGCTTTAAACAAATCAATCCAGTGGAAGTATACAGGATGGACTGGAAAGAGGAGAATCATTTGGAGGCAGGAAGGTGAGTTGAAAAGCTGTTCCATTACTTTGGGCAGGAGATAATAAAAGTCTGAATTACTGTGGTGGCTGTAGAAATGAAAAGTAAGGAAAGGATGTGAGAAACATTACTAAACTATTATATAAAGTTAAATTTAATTAGACATGCATTCACTCATAAGTATTAAGCATGCATATAAAACAGGGAGAGTTCTTACCTAGAAAGTCTTTCATGCTAGAGAAAGGAGACAAAAAAACAAAAACAAAAAAAAAAAAAGAAAAAGAAAACAGCATTAGCAAGGGACTGATTTTTATTATTTCCATTTATAAATGCACTTTTCAAATCAAATGTCTGAAATTCACAGCTGGAGATAGAGGTGCCATTTGAGAAAAGCAATTCAACTGCACAAAAGGCTACCTTAGCTCTTGCTCATACTTCTTTGTGTTCCATGACTCACTAGATTTAAGGTTTTGGGATAGCATATTTTTAAACTGAAATCAGCAAAATGTAAAATGATTAAAAACTGCCCTCCCCCACCCAACTAGCCAGCCAAGCTTGTGTTCTAGGAGTGACTATAATCGACTTTTCTGTGTGACATTTAGCCTCTCTGGACCTCAATATTTGTTTTATAAATTTCCTTCAGTTCACAAACCCCCAACCCCACCCTGAGTGAACACTGGAATTACAAATACTAAAACTCAGGACAGTTCCTGGCTTTCTCCCAGATCTCTAGTGAGATTAGAAGTGTAAGGCGGTTAGGAAAGACAAGAAAGTCCCACCCTAATCCCTAGGATGCTATTAAAAAAATGAAAAAGCCAGGCACAGTGGCTCACGCCTGTAATCCTAGCACTTTGGGAGGCCAAGGCAGGGGGATTCCTTGAGGCCAGGAGTTCAAGACCAACCTGGGCAACACAGCGAGACCCCCCATCTCTACAAAAATAAAAAAATATATTAGCCAGGCATGGTGGCATGTGCCTGTAGTCACACATACTCAGGAAGCTGAGGCAGGAGTATGGCTTGAGCCCAGGAGTTCCAGGCTCCAGTGAGCTATGATCATACTACTGTGCTCCAGCTTGGGGACCTTTAAGAGATCCTATCTCTTAAAAGAAAAAAGAAAAAAAAGATAATACTGTACACCTGTTAAGTCAAAAAAAAAAGGAGAAAAAATGTAGAAAAGAATAATTATATAATTAAAAAAGGAAAAAATAAGAAAGTACTCTGAGGTCTCAGAAAAAAGGAATTTTATAGATACAACCTGTAAGCTTGGTCATTGTAAGCAAACCGAACAACAAAAAGTGATTATGTCTGTGTTTTACATTTACTTTTTATCATAGATGACCTTTATCCTCATATTTCTTTGCTTTTTTAAAAACTCAGGCAAATAAAAACTCGACTGATTTGAACATATTCATTTATTTTCCTTTTTTTTTTTTTGAGACAGAGTCTCACTCTGTTGCCCTGCCTAGAGTGCTGTGGTGTCAGCCTAGCTCACAGCAACCTCAAACTCCTGGGCTCAAGTGATCCTCCTGCCTCAGCCTCCCGAGTAGCTGGGACTACAGGCATGCGCCACCATGCCCGGCTAATTTTTTACATATATTTTTAGTTGGCCAATTAATTTATTTCTATTTATAGTAGAGACGGGGGTCTCGCTCTTGCTCAGGCTGGTCTCGAACTCCTGACCTGGAGCTATCCACCCGCCTCAGCCTCCCAGAGTGCTAGGATTACAGGCTATTTTCCTTTTTAAGGTATTAAACACCACCACAATCCTCAAGGACAGACAAAAAGAGGAAGAAGAGGAACAAAGGTCCAATAATCTACAAAATGAATAGTGAATCCTTGAACCACTGAGAAGTCACCTCTCAAGAACTGCCCTATACATAAAAATGCTGCAAGAGTGTGTAAGTGAAACTGAGATGCTAGCTGTTGGTTATGTCCCTCATTAGCTTTGTGGGAAGATCCAGCCTTACAGCATCTGGGTGAATTAAAATTCACAACCCAGGAAAACTAGAAATAGTGATATGTCAAGTCCTGGTGAATAACCGAGACTGAACTCCATACCAGCAAATGCCAAGGTTCTAAGAGTCCATTTACCACCGAAGACCACTCAAAAAACAAAAAACAGCAGGAAAAAATCCACTGTGTGCACAGCCCTGTAGAAGAGGTACTAAGGATGAAACAGAACAAGTTGCCTGGCAAATCCAGGAGAGCACTGTAAATATAATTAACAAGTTCATCGGAAGCAACGTAGGGAAAACATGCCTGTAACTGCTACAGAGATAACAGTAACCCACGGTTACTACAATAGTGAAGTAAGTGTTTTTTCCCCACCAAAATGGGGAAATTATGATTTTACTTGGCATCACTTTTAGCTATTATATATATCAAAGCATGATAATCATTTCCATTGATTTACTCTTATAAGAATGACATGTAGGCCAGGCATGGTGGATTATGCCTATAATCCTAGCGCTTTGGGAAGCCAAGGTGGGAGGATCTCTTGAGCTAAGGAGTTTGAGACCAGCCTGAGCAGCAGCGAGCCCCCGTCTCTACAAAAAAATACAAAAATTAGCTGGGTGTGATGGCATGTGACTGTAATCCCAGCTACTTGGGAGGCTGAGGCAGGAAGATTGCTTTAGCCCAGGAATTTCAGGTTGCAATGAGCTGTGATGAGGCCACTGTACTCCATCCAGCCTAGGTGACAGAGCAAGACTCTTTCTCAAAAAAACAAACAAACAAACAAACAAAAAACAGAAGACATGTAATTAACCCTTTTCATTTAGAATGCTCGGAAGCACAGTGAAGTTTTTTATGCTCTATCATCACACCCAAGAAAGTTCTTAGGTATGTGACTGTATAGTATGGCTGTGTAGACTGTATGATCTCCACTGAGGAGGCTGACATAAATACAAACATTTAACTGAAAAACATTAAAAATAGATTAGTACTATCAAGTAGCAATCAGAAAGCCCACAGGGTTCGTGGACATGAAAAGGCAGATTCCACAGGGTTTTCAAGAGGCCTGAATTAGTTTTTCCACAGATGAGAGCATGTGGAGGAAGGTAACTCTGATGGTGCTGAACTTGTGATTGCCGCAGCAGGTTCGCCCTCACAGGCTTACTCCAGGACATGCTTCCTATAGACGGCCATCTGAGACGCTGATGAATGACACTCTCACCTTTGCCTGCCAGGAGTAACTAAAAGCAAATATCACAGCCTGTTGTTTATCATCTTTTTTAAGCTTAGGGTTGCTTGTCAACAATTTCCTTTTGGGTGACCTTTTATAAAAATGTGTAGATGATGAGTGATCCGGTAGACAAGGCAGTAGACAAATCGCCTAGATCCAGATATCAGACAAAACAGAGCTTGCAAGTTAATCCTTGATCTCTCCTCATTGCCTCTAACATTCCCTCCAGCTTTTACCTGATTTTTGGAGCTGTGTAGAATCCTTGGGGTTTTTAAATTATTGCCTGCAGAGGTTAGCCTTAGCAATGTCCTGGGGAAGGTCAATCCTACCAATTAGAGGCATGCATATAAACCCCTTAAGACCTCAGAGATTAGTGAGATTTGAATCAGTAGAGGTAACACAGTTACCTTAATACAAACAATATTATTTCAAAAAAGGAAGAAAACTGGGATTTCTAAAGGAGATGGTATTCTCACTGTAATAGAAATGGTTTAAGGTTTTTAGCCTAAAAAGAGTATTCTTACAGGCTGGAAGACAAGATAGCTTAAACATATATAGGGTTTAGTAGTTAATTCCCCAGCTTCTAGTAAAATGGCTTAGGTTTTTAGATCATACTTCCTGATTTTTCACTGGGGGAATACCTCTAGAAACTACCGCTTTGCTTGGCTTCTTGTCACCCTAGATTATCTTGGGTTTGATGAAAAAACACTGGTTAGGTTTACGGAAAGAGAAGCTTGGCTTTCTTGGGTAAAGAAGCAGAGTGGTTAAATTACTGCATAGGACTTAACTTTGATTTTCCCTCTTCATTCTGCTGTCACTCAAACTAAGCACAGTTCAACTGTTGAGTTGACAGTGCTTCTTATTTGAGAAAGCTGACTGCCAACTCTGCAGGGAGACTACTGAGTAAATCTATAGGGCAGGAGATAAGACAGAGTGTGAGTTAGATTAAGAGGTCTCAGGGGTACAGTAAGCCGGGAAGTGACATCAGAGGAGAGAAGTTTTTGTCAGAAAGTGACTGCTAAAAAACCAAACCAAAACAAACCAAAACACGAAAAACAAAAAAAACCCAAAAAACAAAAAAAGAAAAAAGAAAAGGGAAGCTGAACATAGACTAGGGAAGTGAACACTGAAGGCTCTCCCAGAGAAAAGGATTCTAAGAGGTCAGCCTAGGGGGCAGGAAATAAGGAGAAGTACTAGAACACAGGGCTTTGAGACCCCAGCCAAATCTACGGTCCTCTGAAGGCTAGAGATGTGGGTTCCACTTCCCTATGCTCTGGGAATGGCCCCATTACACTCCCGCTTCTGTATGCTCTCTCTTAAAAACAGAACAGTTACTCTACTCTTTAAGTAGTGTCTGAATAGCTTACCTGTACAAGATGACACCATATATTTTAGAAAAGGCATGAGCCTTTTATCCAATTCGCAGGTTAATATACAAATGTATTGTGTCATATGTTCTAATGTAGAACTCTCTCTCTCTCAGAACTTCTCTATGTGTTTTTGTTAAAGATTGTTTTGCTCTACCTTCTATTGAAGACAAAGGAATGATGCCACTAAGATGATGTTCTCTGGTGTGTCTGAACTAGATAAAAACTGTTCAGAGAAAGACTTACTTTCATAGCTTTTATGGCCCAATTGAGGGCAATAAATATTGCGAATGGGACCCTGGGGCAGAAGGGACAAAAAGGTGCTCAGAAATCAATGCGAATACAGAGAGTAGAGGTAAAAAGAATGATTAGCTGGATAAACCATAGTTTCAAAAATACCCTAAACTAAGAAGCAGGCGCCTTCCTTTTTTAACTCTTCTTTCTTTTTTAAATGTTCTCTCTCAGCAGTATCATCCTTCCTTTCATATCTCTTGAAATTCTCTCATAATCTCATGGCTTGGGCCTGTTTCTAATAAAAGAACAGAGTGCAGATCGCCATTAATTCAGATGGCAATCCTAGAAAGGGGCAGGAACCAGACTGGTTTTGATTTGTGAGATGTGTAGGGCCCTCAAAATACCAGAGACTGGCTTAGAAAAATCCCCACAAAAGCTTTTAACTTGAAAGCTATCAGGAGTTCAGGAAGGCACATAATTAAAACCAAACTGCCTCTACCAAGTTTAAAATAAAATTGTGGCTCTGAAAAGCTGGACCCAAGGGAAAGGAACGAGACTGAGTCACATGTCTACTGCCAAGGCCTAAACTGGTTTAACTCATGCTCCTTTGGAGTCATGGCCTGACCCCACGGTGATGGGAAAAAATCTATTTACATTTTCCCCGAAGAGGGACTAAGCAGAAGGAACATTTTATACCATGTTCTTGTGCACTGGTTGAGCCAGGGGAAACAATTTGAGCTATTCTGGGATGGCCTACAGAGAACCAGCCTTTCCTTTCAGTGTTCTCAGATTAATGACTGATGATGAACAAGCCAATGATCTGCAAAGTCTCTGCAGATTTTCAGAGCCACTGCAAACCTAATCATGGTCTGAGTTAATCACAAAATAGTATCATTTTATCACTTTTGAGTTTAAGAATCAAGATGTTCTAGCCTTCTACCTGAAGGGAAGAGAACCCTTTGTAATTTAAATAGATGAGATTCTCAGGAAACTTGAAATCTACCAGTCTCTGGCTTTGAAGTAGATCTTTTGGAACCTATGTTGTTCTAGTAATATATTTGGAGAATCTGTACAATTTAGAAATAGGTGTGAGAGTGAAACAAGAATTTTCAAGATTTATGCAAAGACATGACAGTAGAGGACAATGACAATGAGGCCTGTATTAGGTTTTTTTCCCCCCACATCTAAAAGATTAATGATATTTCCTTAATATCATCACATTTGCAACTGTATTAGTTTCTTTCTTTTTTTTTTTTTGGAGACAGAGTCGGGCTCTGTCACCTGGGCTAGAGTGCAATGTCATGATGATAGCTCACTTCAACCTCAAACTCCTGGGCTTAAGTGATCCTCCTGTCCCAGAATCCAGAGTAGCTGGGACTACAGGTACATGTCACCACACCTGCTTAATTGTTTTCTATTTTTAGTAGAGATGGGGTCTTGCTCTTGCTCAGGCTGGTCTCAAACTTCCGATCTCAAGCAATCCTCCCATCTTGGCCTTCCAAAGTGCTAGGATTACAGGTGTGAGCCACTGTGCCTGGCCCTGTATTAGTTTTCTATTGCTGCAAAAACAAATGACCACAAAACTTAGCGGCGTATAAAACCATTTATTATCTCATAGTATGTATGTATTCATTTATTTTGAGACAGAGACTTGCTCTGACACCCTGGGTAGAGTGCAGTGGCATCAATGTAGCTTGCTGTAACCTCAAACTCCTGGGCTCAAGCAACCCTCCTGCCTCAGCCTCCCAAGCAGCTGGGACTACAGTCATGCGCCACCATGTCCAGCTAATTTTTCTATTTTTAGTAGAGACAGGGTCTCGCTCTTGCTCAGGCTAGTATGGAACTCTTGAGCTCAAGGGATCCTCCTGCCTCAGCCTCCCAGAGTACCAGGATTATAGGCGTGAGCCACTGCGCCCGGCCTATTATCTCATAGTTTTATAGGTCAGAAATCTGGCACGGCTGTGCTGAGCTCCCTGCTCAGGTTCTCATGGGCTGAAATCAAGGTGTTTGCTGCTGGCTCTTATCTGGAGGATCTGGGGAAGGATCTGCTTTCAAGCTCAGGTTGTTGGCAGAATCCAGTTCTTTGTGGCTATAGGTCTCAGGTCCCCGTTGCCTTGCTGGCTGTTAGCAGGTGGCTGTTCGCTGCTTGTGGAGACTCCCACATTCCTTCTCACATGGCCCTTTCCATCTTTAGACCAGCAACAGCACTTTGAGTTCTTTCTGCATTTCAAATTTCTCCAGCTTCCCCTCTGCCATCTGCCGAGAAACCTCTCTGCCTTTATGGGCTCATGTGATTAGATCAGGAAAAATCTCCCCATCTTAAGGTCACTGTGCCATATAACAATTATGGGAGAGCTATCTCGTCAAACACATGGGTTCTAGAGATTAGGCCAGGACATCTCTGGGGAGCCATTTTAGAAATTTCAACTACCACAAAGATCCCCCTTTAAAAAAACATGTAACATCCTAAAAGTAAGAAACATCCATAGTACCTGACCTCTCAGTTCTGTCATTGGGTGATTATACACATTCAGCATCAGAACAATCTTAAAAGCACTGTCATATGCTGGAAAAAGTGTGCATTCATGTGAGCAGATATGTGTGTGAAAGAGAGCATACTTCTAAGCAAAAATTAGCTTTTAAAAGTATTAAATCACATGTATCTTAATCATATTATACTTCTTGATTTGTCTTTACCAACAACTTATACATATGGAACAAAAACAGTTAAACTGGAAAGTCAAATATAGTACCTTACATTCAGTTTATATCATAAATACTTCTGAAAAATCTCATTTGTCAGATTGTGACTACCCTATCAATTTAATATCACATATAGAAATGAGATCATGTAACATCCTCTCACATATTCCAGTACACTTCAATATATATTAAAAGAAAAGCCACTAAGTACATTAAATTGTAGTAATAGATCCATCTTTTGTTGTATCTATCATGTTACCTAAATATTATTGGAATTTTATAGTTCTTTGTTTCTGTGTAGGCCTGTACTTCTTCTTTGTGGATATTCCCAGCTTCTGAAGAATTTCTCGATTTTGGGAGAACTCATGAAATGTACTTACTATAGAAGGAAATTTATAAATATACTAAGGCCTCCAAAAAATATCCAAGGTAAGCCATTTTATGTTTAAAAATATCCAAGGTAAGCCATTTTATGTTTAAAATATCCAAGGTAAGCCTAATTCATAGGCCAGGCGTGGTGGCTCACGCCTGTAATCTTAGCACTCTGGAAGGCCAAGGCGGGAGGATTGCTTGAGCTCAGGAGTTTGAGACCAGCCTGAGCAAGAGTGAAAACCCATCTCTACTAAAAATAGAAAGAAATTAGCCAAACAACTAAAAATAGAAAAAATTAGCTGGGCATGGTGGCGTGTGTCTGCAGTCCCAGCTACCTGGGAGGCTGAAGCAGGATTGCTTGCGCCCAGGAGTTTGAGGTTGCTGTGAGCTAGGCTGATGCCACAGCACCCTAGCCCAGGCAAGAGAGTGAGACTCTGTCTCAAAAAAAAAAAAAAAAAAATTTTAAAAAACTCATAAACTCTTATGATCCATAAATACATTAGCAGGCTCAGGTATTTTCTCTATCTAGCCTTTCACATGCTATGTACTATATGTGATGAAAATGACCAACAGGAGAATAAGGAGCTCTAAAACTTGTGGCTCTGTCACACTTCTCACATTTAACATCTATTTTTACTTTCTCCATAGTTTGGATTTTAGGTTCACACAGGTGTACGTGGCCACCCAAAACTATAGGAGCCCATGAAATATAATACATTCAGATGATTCAGAAAACAGGCTCAGTGAACACATGAGCAAAGAAGCCTGATCACTCCTCCTAAATATTGTCAGGAAATACTGTACAGAATAAGTCATACTTTTAAAAGTCCCTCTTTAGGCCTTAAGTCCCACTGTTTGAGCTTCGTTCCATTTCTCTAATTGAGATTCTAGGTCTTACCCCACTAGTGTGTCAAGGCTCTTTAATAGATGTTGTTACTGACCACCATTATACCCCTTTAGGGAGTAAGCTTTCCATGAAGCCTGGGAAGAGATGGATTTCTCAAATATGGTAAATGTCACAGTCTAGCAGCCTGTTGTGGGTAGCAGTCATTTTAATTTTATTTGGACTAGGCTGTGAATCCAAACCATTGCAAAGGGGTTAGTGAGGCTCTCCAGACCTCACATTTCAAGAGTCAACAAATACTTGGGACCTAAGTAACATAAGGTAAAATTTTTTATTTCTGAGTAGATTCCACAGAAGGTCAGGGTCTTCCTTTGTTCTTAGCTTTTTGTCTTTCGTTCCCCACAGAAACCAAAATATTAACTCATATATTTTGGAGCTACAGATACACTAGCAAATTGCAATAAATGGTAAACTATTACCATTGGAAGACCTATAGCCTTGACCTATAGACCTATAGAATCTATAGCCTTGGAAGACCTCTGGCTGGCCTTCATTTTAGAAACAGGTTTCTCTAGTGTGTGGCCTCTGACTCCTTTCCAGATGGCCAAAGGGGAGAGGAGCAGAGAGACCAAATTTTAAATAGGCAGCAGCGTTCATTCCCTGTATTTACAGTAAGTGCCTGTGTGTGCCCAGCCTTGTGAGTGGTACTTAAAAGGAACAAAATGGATGATAATAGAATCTAAGATAGGGCTCTTTGTTCTCAAAGAACTCATCTTTGGGGAGAAAAAATAAACACACTCATAAAACAATTAGAGAGTAACATAAGAAAGTGATGGATTGAATGTAAACAAATCAAATATTAGACTATTTGGTACACACAACAAAGAATAGCAGGAAAGGGAGAGACCAATATTGACTAGTTATTTTTGGCAAGGCTTTATGGAAGGCTCAGGCCTAATAGATCACCCTGAAGTTTCAGACTGGGTGGCCATGAAGAATGACACTATCATGTGTTACTTTTTGGCAGGGGCAAGAGTCCCTCAGATAAGAAAAACCTCAGAAATTCAGGGCCTATTAATTCAGAATTTGTTATAATTTAACAGATCTTGAGTTGAAGTATATATTTGTACTATCTTCTTAAAATTTATTTACACAGCAAATTAATAGAATAAACAAAATTAGAGAAATGACCTACTTAAAAGATCTGCTTTTGAACACTTATAAATGGCTTTAGAGTAAATACATACAATTGATACACTCATTAAAAATGATTCTACATCACAACATTCAAGGGCATAGATCTTTCCTGCTTAGCAAAGTTATTAGCCAATAGTTTTATCATAGATACTTAAAAATAATAAAACCGTATGTATTTACAAATGATATAACATTCTTTTTACTAATTTAGATTTGTCTATTTGTATCTTCCTAAATTATTCTGTGAAGTTTTTCCTCCTTTATTTTATTTTTTTTAGAGACAGGGTCTCACCCAGGCTGGAGTGCAGAGGTGCAATCATTGCTCACTGTAGTCTTGAACTCCCTGGCTCAAGTGACTTCCTACTTCAGCCTCTGGAGTAGCTGGGACTACAGGTACACACCATCACACCTGGCTAATTTTTAAAATTTTTTGTAGAGAAGGGGTCTTCCTTTGTTGCCAAGGCCGGTCTCAAACTCCTGACTTCAAGCGATCCTCCCACCTTGGTCTCCCCAAGTGCTGGGATTATAGGTGTGAGCCACCATTTTAAAGAAGGCCTTTTTCCTCCTTTAAAATAGCTCTTACTGTCACCATCTCCTCCAAATCTGATTCAATAGTCAGGGATACTGGCAGTAATTCAGGAGCTCTTTAATGAAGGACAGTAGTTTCACTGGAGTAGCTACATGTCTTACTGGTTAAGACTGAGGTCTGAAGCCAGACTGCTGTCTCCAGTATTCACTAGTTATGTGATCTTAGGTAATTATGTAACTTCTTTTTGCCTCAGTGTCCTCATCAGTAAAACTCGATAATGGTACCTGGTGTATAAGGTTATGGAAAGCATTAAATGAGACAATAAATGTGGCTATGTGGTGCGGCTCTGGCACACAGTAAATGTTCTATAAATGTTAGCTATTGTTACTATAGTTTCCTCTGTTTTTCCATTCTCTCTCTTGACCCTCTTTGGTCTTCTGGCTCTCCCAATGCTTGTTGGCTGCAAGAGGACTAAGCTCAAACAAATTCCTTAGCACTCAAGTAAAGGGTTTTGATTATTTGTAGATTTTGATTATCCAGGCTAATTCCTACTTCCCTTTCTAATCTACAGACATTTAAGGTCATTATTTTACTGTCTGGATGGTTATACCCCCTCTCTGATAACCAACCATGTAAAGTTGATTTTGGCAAGCAACGTAAGGATTTTGTTTTGTTTTGAATGCTTTAATGTACTTTCATTTATTTAAAAATTTTTTTGAGATGGGGCCAGTCTTAAATTCCTGGGCTCAAGAGATCCTCCTACCTTAGCCTCCCAAGTAGCTGGGATTACAGGTGTGCACCACTGTGTGCAGCTATTTTACAATTTAAATCTAGAATATTTAACTTTTCATACAAACAACTTTAAAAATACCCATTTGCTATTTTACACACAACTCCTACATGAAAATGTTGCTTTCATAATGAACCATGAGGAAATAAAGTCCAGACATATTTTTAATATCTTTATCTAATTATCTCACTGGTAGAACTAACTCCCTGCATTGTGTAATCAAAGAAGGTTGCTGGATTTTGGGGCTGTGATGAGAACTAATATCCCAGTTGTGGATAACTACCACCATTGCATAATAAGCAGGTCATAAACAGAATCAAAAAGGGGATTAAAAGAATAAAAGGCTGATGAAAGCCAACTCTGATCATTTTCCTTTGGTCTTCTGACTGTAATTAATTGTCAGCTCACTCAAATGTTATGAGATTGAGAAAAAGAAATAAAAAATAATGTTGAATAGTCTGGGAACTTTTCCAAATTTGAAAAAATAAGCCTTGGACACATAGCTGGTTATGTACTGAAAACAAAACTAGAACCCAACACAAAACTTATAACGATTGACCCTCACCTGACCTCAATTTCTGGATCCTTTGAGAACTGCAGCTCATCACTATAACATAAGGTTGACCTCCAGCAGGACCTGCTGTCTTCCTGCATGTGATGCCAGTGGTAACGGAAAAGCCAGGAAAGAGCCAGGAGAAGCAGCAGGGTCTCTTATCTGCTTGTTGTTACTCCCCAAGGTTTATTCTTAGCCTTTTCTTATGTTATCTTATCTACTTCTTAGGCAAGCTCACCACTCCCATGGCTTCGATCATAAATATCAATATTTTCAGCCCATAATTTTCTCCTGAGCTTCAGACCAACTACTTTCTCGATATCATTCTCTGAATGTCCCAAAGTACCTTAAATTCACCATATTCAAAGGCAAAACCATTTCCCTACTCAACATCCCTTTGCCTTCTGTGTTTGCCAACTCAGTTTTATCATAACATTTTCTACCACGTCACCTAAACCAAGAACCTGGGAGTCATTCTCGACTCTGCCCTCTCTCAGGCTTATCCCTGCCCTCATTCTGTCAGTCCCCAAGTCTTGCCAATTCTATCTTCTAAACAAATGAATGCTTCTCTGTACTGCCCACACAATGTCTCTGTTTAAGCCCTTGTCATTTCTCACCTGGAACACTACAATCAGGACCAACTGACCTGACTACCTCCTGACCCTCCTTCTATAATCCAGCTTCCATAGCTGCCATGGTTTCTCTAATATGCAATTCCGATCACAGCAACTTTACTTCAAATCTTCAATACTTTATCCACAGGATAACTTCCCAAATCCTCAAAATGACATAATAAGCCTCATATGACCGGGCCCCTGCTAAGTCTCCAGCCTCATTTCCTATTACCTTCTAAATATATCTTTTGTTCTAGCCATGCTGATCTGCAGCTCTCAAAATAATGCCATGTTTTCCCACATTTTTTTCCCTACCTTTGTAATGTAATGTTTCCTTGCCTTCTTCTTTGCCTGTCTGGTTTCCATTTTTCTTCAAACATTAAGCTAATGCATTTACCACTTGACTGATCTAAAACACCCTGAACCTACCTATACGTCTTTATTAAAAAATTCACCTCCTTGTGTGTTATCATTTATTTATTTTTTTTAGAGATAGGGCTTTGCTCTGTCATCCAGTCTAGAGTGTAGTGGCATGATCATAATTCACTGTAACCCTCAATTCGTGGGCTCAGGTGATCCTCCTGGCTCAGCCTCCCAAGTAGCTGGGATTACAGGCACACATCACCACATCTGCCTTATTATTATTTTAGAGATGGGGTCTTGCTGTGCTGCCCAGGCTGGTCTCAAACTCCTGGGCTTAAGCAATCCTCCCGCCCTGGCTTCCCAGGGTGCTGGGATTCAAGTGTTGCTCTAATTCTTGATTTTCTTTTTTATCTCCCTAATTAGACTATCAATTACTTGAGTGTAGGAACTGTGTCTTTCATTTATGAATTCCAGTGTCTGATATAAAACCAACTACATAGCAAATGCTCTTGAAATGTTAATTGTAGGAGAATTCAAAATAGGGCAGGTGGCCTTGATACTCATTTATCATGGAACCAAAAATTGGAGTAGAAGGGCAGAACACAGCTTGCTGGAAAGGAGCTGATCAATAAACCAGATGCCATCTCATCCAGGTGTACATAAGACACAAGTTAATTGGGCCAGTATCTATCTAGAATTCATGCAATGGCTCAAAATGGCAAAACTACTTTTATTCTTACAGGTTCTACTACTCTTATCTAGGAAGATTTCTTGGGCTGAAGAATTACTGCTTACTGACTTACTGCTTACTGACTTGAGTGGAATAAAACCCCAAAAAACCAATACACTAGTGGTTTTACTTAACCAGAAAAAAAAATGGTTAACAGATTGCACCCTTAATTAGGATTGTTCATCTAGACAAATGTTTCTCATTCCATGACAGTGGGTTATAAAGTGAAGTAAAAAAATGGGTTCCAGATTGGTAGTGCCCCAGATGTAGTACTGGAGGTATATAGAGGATAAAATAATGTGCTAAAGAACTGTTTGGGGCTTGCCAGAGGAGGGCACAAAGCACATTCAAAAAATGATTGTCAACACCCACAGTCTGGAAGGCAGAGGCCAAATGCCTCCAGCCTATTTACCAGAGTTGTTACACAGACAAACTCGCATGAATGCAGCAATCCTTTACCATCCAATTATTTATCAAATGTCCTCTAATTAGTTTGTAGGGCTTGCTATAAAACAAAGCTAGTTGATTAACTGCTCCCTTTATGTACATTAATGGCTGGGATGAAAGATATTATGCAAAATGTTTGTATGTTTTCTGTCATTTTTTCTGTTGAGATGTTAGACCTGAAGGAATAGTAATCCAGACTAAATGGGAAAATGCTACTGATCTTGGTTTATAAATGCAGGTCAAATCCTATTATCACAAATATTACTTCAGTGCAAATCTGCCTAATTAAATGATGCCCAGGGTTCAGTTGATGATCCATTTACTTTAAGATATATTCAATATAATAAACATTAAATGAGCACTATAATTTGGACATTCTCTAGTACTTGTTTTCTTTGAATATATCTATCCTGTATTTAAAAAATATATATGTATTTTTTTGTATTTTATTATTTTTTTTCGAGACAAGTTCTCACTGTGTCACCCAGGCTAGTCTTGAATTCCTGGCCTCAAGTGACCCTCTTGCCTCAGCCTCCCAAAAGTGCTGGGATTAGAAGTATGAGCCACCACACTTGGCTGAAAATATTTTTTTATTATTAAATAATAATTTGAGAATGTTGACCAAAAATTACCTATTTCTTGTTTTCAGGATGATTTAAAAATGCTAAACCATCTAAATTGACTAATTCCTAATTTACAGAATTTATAAACTTTAGAGCCAATAACATACACAGTGATTAAAAAGCAAGAGCTAGAGGTGTTTAGCATATCTGCAGTTCAGAATTTCTTTTAATGTTGGAAAGTTAGTGTCAAAAGGAAGCTTTTCTACTAATTGTGTGAACCCAGCATCTTATTTTATAACCGCTTCATAGTGTGAGAAAAGAGGCTGAGCCTTCAAATTCTCATAAATATCTACCAGGTGTGGTTCCCATTAGAAATGAGAGTGAATCTGGAAGTTGTTCTGTTTTTCCTGAGTAACAAATCAGAGATGAGCAGATCTGTTACTCAGGAAACTCTCCATCTTTTAGAGACAAAAAGAGATACTGAATTAATGTGAAACTAATGTAAAAGTCAAAAGCAGCACTTAAATTATTTCACCGTTCAGGGTCAAGAGAGACCAAAAGAGCAGTATTAAGAGCATACCACTTATAACAGCCATTCTTAGTGAAGGCAGGGGCAAGTGGGGAAATACCAAAGGGATGGGTGGCCACTTTCCCTATTGAGAAAGAGGTATGTGCATTTTTAAGAACTATGTTTAATAGTATAATTTTGTGTTCAGAGAATGAAAAATATTATTTTTCAAATACTAACTACAAAAGGCAAACAAAAATCGTCTTAGCTGGTGAGGACATGTACTATCTTCTGCATGAGTGATTTTTCATTAGGGAGTATATATCAGTTGCACAATCTCCAGGCATGCATTAGATTTTTATATTAAAAACAGTCAAAGGTTTATTGAGTATGGATACACTAAACTATATAACATGAAAAGTATCAGATGCTGCTGGGAGTTTAAAAGTATATGATAAAATAGTTTTGGTTTTCTAGTCACTGAAAAATCATCCTGCTTTTGTTTTTTCAAGCTAGAGATAATAATGAGTTACAGTTTATAGTTTGCATTACTACTTCTTGAACATTTGATGAAGGGCAAGGTGTCCAAAATATTCTCTCCATGTGACTAGCCATTATTTAAAAATTATCTTTGAGGGCATTTTCCTCAAAATGGGCCTCATATTTAGCTCCTTTAACAACACTTAAAAAAAGAATCAAACCTTTAAATGCTGGCTCAAAATTTCAGTCCTTTGTTTTGAGGAATGTCCGATCAGGGGCTGTACCTCTTTAACTCGGTACCATCTCTAGAAGAAAACTATATGCATATATGCATGCAAGTCAGAGAAGTTTAGATGAGGACAGTGAGAGAGAGAGTTGTCCTGACTTTAATTCTAAAATGCACAGAAAAACTTCCTAGTATCTTTACTGTAAAAACTCAGCACTTCCACCTTTAAGAGAAATCTGAAGACCCTGTAGCCTACAAGATCTTAGGCTCTGTGGGGTCCATGGTCCCAGAGAGTACGACTGGAATTTGAGAACCAGGCACTGGAGATTCCATTATGGCCTATCAATTCCCTTGGTCTATAGACACAGCTTTCCTTCTTCCTGCAATTTCAGTTTCCTGTGACCCCATCATGGGTAAATTTGGGACTCTTGCAGCTATTTAAGCTGTTAACTGTCATCTTCATCCCTCAGCATGTTCTTAACCTTGACTTCAAATATATTTTATATATACTCCAGTGTTGCTAATGAATATGGGTTTTGGAGTCAGAGAGACCTGAGCTTGAATCAACTCTGCTGCTTTCTTGCTGAGTGATGCTGGGCAACCAACTTCTCTTCTAGGTATCTCAGTTTCCCTATATGTAAAATGGGGATAGCAATACCCACTTTCAAAGTGGCTGAGGATCAGCCAGTTACAACCAGGCATCAGAAGGCATATGAGCGCAAGAACATCACAAAACCAGTTGTTAAAAAGCACCCAAAACCAGTTTTTAAAGAGCACCCTAGTTAGTAGAATATGACAGAAAAGGAACTAGGCCAGGGAATCTTAGGAGATGAACCTTAGCCTCATAAGTGTCAGCAGTCCACAGTGTCAGCAGCTTCCAAATTAGTCTTGCATTATCTTTCATTCTCTCTGACATTAAAGATACAAGCAACATAACGGAACGTGAATGACATATGAAAATCAACATTCTCTATAGCATAGCCTCCAGCCGTTTGGACACTCAAAGTTGGTTACAGTAAGCTGATGCTATTGTGGGAATCCACAGCCACTGACCACTAAAATTGGGAAGCAGTCTCTTACTAAACTATCCATGTTTTGATTTCCTGTTACTCAAATTCTCAAATTTTTCCCACTGTGACCTCTGTCTAAAAGGCAGGGATAAGAGGTGGTACTGTAAGGATAGGAAGGGTAGGTGGCAGCTGTTAGCAGTGAGACAAGAAGAAAGCAGTAGTTAACTCTAAGGAAGAAATGGAAAAACAAAAAGGGAAAAGGGGGGATGGTCACTAAACGGATATTTGTTGACCGCTCACCACATTGCTCTGGGAGCTATGGTTAAAATGGTGAACGGAACTTTAACGACAGACTTTAGAACTAAAGGTACTGCTGAGTACGACAAGAAGGAAGGGAGCAAATGGGAACACTAATGGAAGTAAAGGTGTTCAGTTTCATGGACCTTAATTGGTAGCCACCAAAAAATACCCAACGGCTCCTGGGGAGAAAGAATTCCATGGCTCCTTGTAAAAGAAAGGTTCCAGTCTATGTGTGGAAAAAACACTCCTGGAATTCAATGATGGCAACATATATATTGGATCCTCTCTTGGTTTTCTCACAAAAAATAACTTATGAATGAAACAGCACAATACTCTTTTGGTATTCTGGTAACTAAACATCCCTGGCTGAGGTCCCAGACCAACATGTCATATACCAAATTCCACTACATGGTAATTTACACTGTGAGAAAGACATTGAAAATGGATACAAAATAATTGAAAACATACATACACACACACACATACGTCTATTCAGGCTTCTTGCAGATTTTCTCCCCATAGCTCTCCAAATAAGGAAGCTATGAGTGTTCCTCTTCTTACTCCGTATGTATGGTATAGCATAATCTAGTTCCCTAAGACAGAACTGCTATATTGCCTACTACCTAATATGCCTATCAGGGCTTCTCATCGCTTGCTATTGGTAGCAGTTCTTGCTTTTGTCAGCAGCCTACAGAGGAAGACCCTAAATTAGAACAAATGCCCATATGTAAATCATTTCAATAGAGATATTCACTCGAGAAAATGGAGAAAAGTCACAAATGGCTCTATGTAGGACATCACAAATACCTCCATACAGATGGTTGTCAACAGCCAGGAGTTATTTCTTTGGCTTTTAAGCATGAACTTCCTGATGATATTTGGTGACTGAGGAATAAGGTTCCAAATGTCCATAACTCCTTGCTCATTTTGGTTTTTCTATCGCTCAAAGACAGACATGTAAAACAGGCAAAGGCATACTCTATCTCATATACATGCACACACAAATGTACATGCAGAACCTGAGCATAATGGAAGTTTAATGTATATAGTTTCATGACCATTTGGGAGCTTTTTCTCTTCAAACATAGTATTGACCTATAAAACACAGGAAAGGCAACAACTAAATACGGCTGCTGAAATTAAGAAAATCCCTGTAAGATATAGTGATAAGGACTCTAAAATCTTACTGTTAAGCAGTTTACAACTGATAGTTAAAAGCTAAAAGACAGAAATTGTAGTCTGACATATTTAAGTCTGCTTTCACTTAGGACTATATTAAGTATTATGAACCATAACCTCTTGCAGAGAAGCTAACAGGATCTTGTCTTGCAAAATTTCCCCCCGATTCCCATCTGCCCTGAAATGCCTTTGTTCTGAACCTAATCCCCCAGGTTATATATATACACATTCTCCACCTTTGACACAGCTATGAACATACGTAAATAAAAAATGCTGCTTACTCGGAGTGTCTTGGCAGTCGGGGAGGGAGATGCTGGGGGAGAATCAGACTGAGATTTTCTATTCCGAGTGAATTCTTTACTTCGGGTATATAAAGAGGACATGGTTCCTCAGGACGTAGATACTCAACCACTGGATTCTTCACACAAAGCTGGGAAATTGCCCCAGTAAGGTTACCCTCACAGAATCTCTCCTTTTGAGTTGATGCAAGATGCCTTTGATAGAACTAAATAAAGGATAAAAGCAGCCCTGTAAATTATAGTCTTGAGCTCTGAACCAGTCCCCAGTTACACAGAGTCTGAGAGGCGTGTTCCATCAATGTTTCAATCCAGCTCCAACCACAAGTGCTCAGGACTGGTAGCTTACCGTAGAGCGTATTGTGCTGAGCAACACCTTGGACGCCTAGATTGAATCCTGGATTCTCCCAAAAGGACACTTCTTATTGAGGCTTGCTTTCCAATAAAACCTGAGTCTAGGTTCCTGATGACACCAGATTAAATCCCAGAGGAAAGACGACCTTGGATCCTGCCGGAGATGAGTCTGGAAACAACTACCGTCACTTTATCCAGAGGGAAGAAACAGAAATCCTCTGGAAATCATGCTGTCTTCCCTTAGCTTGACTCAACTGGGTTGTAAGGGATTTGGAACTGCTGTGATAAATTCAGGTTAAACAACTTAAAAAAAACAAAAAAATATAAATAAGGAACCAAGAGTTTACAAGAAGGAAGAAGTCTGAGGAAGTCAAGTCTCCCTAAGTCCTCCCAGATGAAACTGCTTTTACATATAAACACTCACAGGCATACACACATCTTTTCCCCTCCCCTCTTCTATTTTCTGACATTCCAAATCCCTACTCGCTCAGTGAGGAATGCTGGAGAGGAGCCAAGGGCAAAGATTCACTTTCCACTCAGAATTCGAGTTGCCACTTGTAGGAGGAAAAGCAAGCACGCCAGCTTCTAGAAATAAAGGGAGGCTCCCTGGGGGCATGCTCAGGGGCAAACCCATGAACCTTCCAGGACCCACTCCCTCAGAGCAGGCAGCAGTCCCCATGGCTGATTTCTCTGAACACCATGAGAATAGAGATTTTTCAACTTCTGGATCTCTTCAGTAACAAAGCCCAGACAGAAACATCAGTCAAAGCTCCTTCAGGCCTTTCATGTTCAATTTGCATGAGATGTCATTCCTGCTGCACTATGAGGAAGCCCAGCAAATTGAAACTTTGGCCCACTGCAAAAGGAGCTCTCTGTATATTAGAGACCTTACTGGCTGAGTCTCTAAGTATAAAGCTTACCAGAATTTCCTAAGATGCCACAACCAGGGAAGAAGACAGGAAAGTGGAATAAAGGCGAGGAGAAAGAAAGAAGAAGGGTCAGAAATGAAGAGAGAAAACAGAGATAGTAATGGAACTGCAAGACTATAGGACTCAGCAGTGCAGGGAAAATTAAGAGTTAAAAAGAAAGGAATTTCTCTGCATGGTGTTGAAGGATTTTGGATTTGACCTTGAAGAAACATCTCAAATTTAATCTTTTGTACTTTGTTGTCATCACTACACTATCCAGCATTTCTAGGCCAAATGCTTTCTAAGCCAATCAAAGTAACAACTCATTTCTCTCCAGGATCTTGGAAACTCTATGCTGTCTTCCCCTTTTCCATATGACATTTTTACTTTTCCCTTGAAAACTTCCCAACATGCTACTCTATTTCCTCTAATTGTCTTGATATCTTCTTTATTCCTATGACCAATTTTGTGAAATTAAATCAAGGGAAGTGACCAGCTACTTAGGATTTGGTCTGAGGAATACAGGTTGATAAATGTTTAAAATGAGTCCTGATTTATTCCCAATGTAAAAAAAATCCTTAAGATGATCGATCGACCATCTTATCACAAACCAGAATTACATAACCTAAGAGGCCAATTATCTTGGGAATTCAGATCTATGAATCCTATATTATAGATATAGCTTATATAGTTAATCCCATCTGATAAGAGTCTCTATTAGACCTTTTCACTTAAAGAAATACTGATATGAACATAAATATTAACATTCCCATAGCAAGCATGATTGGTTAGGGAAGCATTTAATGATACCTTTTCCACATGTTGAATGAAAGTCACCAAGTTACATTATTCCTCAAAGGGGCGGCAAGAAAAACTCTGATAGACACAGTTTCCTGACCTATTTCTGTAAGGTTTATACAGTGTTTTCTCACTCACTGGCAATTGGGGCGGGAATGTAAACCCCTTTTACTCTGAACTAGCCTCTGTCTCTTTTTACTTCTATCTAATGTTCACTTCTAGGAAGTACAAACAATGGTAAACTATTTTTATATCTAAGAAAGTGTTTTAACATACATTATCTCACCTGATCCTCTCAACCATGCTGAAAAGTACATTACTATACAGTCACGTGCCATATAACTGACACTTTGGTCAATGACAGATCAAACATATGACAGTGGTCCCACCAGAATATAATGGAGCTGAAAAATTCCTATCTTCTAGTATTTATTATACTATACTTTTTATTATTATTTTAGAGTGACTTCTTCTGCTTATTAAAAAAAAAAATTAACTGTAAACAGCCTCAGGCAGGTCCTTCAGGAGATATTCCAGAAGACAGTATGGCTAGCAGAGGAGGTGACAGTCCCATGCACGTTATTGCCCATGAAGACCTTGCAGTGGGACAAGATATGAAGGTGAAAGACAGTGATACTGATGATCCTGACCTTGTGTAGGCCCAGGCTAATGTGTACGTCTGTGTCTTAGTTTTTAAGAAAAAAGTTTAAAAAATAAATAGAAATAAAAATAAATTTTAAAAATAGTAAAAAGCTTATAGAATAAGGATATAAAGAAAGAAAATATTTTTGTACAGCTGTAAAATGTGTTTGCGTTTTAAGCTAAGTGTTATTACAAAAGAGTCAAAATATTGATTAAGGCCAGCAAGGTGGCTCACACCTGTAATCCTAGCACTTTGGGAGACTGACGTGGGAAGATCGCTTGAGGCCAGAAGTTCGAGACCATCACCTATTTAGTCAGATACAGCAAAAATGTGGAAAAGTTCCTTTTGGAAGCTGAGCATGGCTTCCAAACCACAAAGTCTTTCAAGGCCCAAAGGAGATCATCAACAGCTTGTTAGATATTACCTAGTCTTTCAAAAATTTCTCTGCCTCTTCCTGCAAATCAATTTTTTTGTAGCTTAGTTTATAAACTTCTGAGTAGCCATAATATACATATTTTAGTTCAGTTTTAGGGAAGAAGGTGATGAGTCAAGTATTACCAGTTAAGAATTATAGTTTAACATTTCTATCCTTCCTTTTGGAACAAAGAGTTTGGAACAGAACAATCATTTTCAGGCTTATTTATGAATATAAGTTCCAAAGAAAATATTTTTAGTTTTCATCATCAACTGACAACTATTAAGTTCTTACTCCAAGCAAGGTACTATTAGGAATAGAAATATATAAAGTTCTTTAAGACATGATTCCTGTCTTCAAAAAGATTATAGAAAATCTCAAGATTTATATGATTGCAAAGTAAGGTCTACATATTGCTAAAATTAATATCAAGATCTTCCATATGTTTTTATATAAATAATTTCTGATCTCATACTAAACAAATAATTTGTTTTTAAAGGAGACCATCAGTAGCACACAGCCAAGTAAGAAGACAGTTTAAAGGAGACCATCAGTAGCACACAGCCAAGTAAGAAGACAGTTTGAATCCGTAACAGCTTCCTTTACGATTCTATGCATTCATACTGGTGTTTTATTACTGGGCAACTAGAGGGGCCACAAACATTATTTGTGGGAGGGAGGTGAATGAGGAGTTCTGAAGGAAATAGGAAGTTCTTTGTCACTTACTCCCCTTCTCTTTCAATTTTTTCATCTTAATCCTCTGTTTTAATTTGTGTCATAAGAAAATCCTCCCACTTTTGGGGGGATTGGGAAGATCAACAATGAGAACTTGCATTTAATGATGACTCCTTCACAGATGCTCCTGAGTAAGGGAGACGTATTAGGGATTTTACCACAAAATGAATCACTTACCCTCGCTTCTCCTTTGAAATGAATCATTTCAGAGTATAAAGGAGTCAGCCTTTATTCCAATGTAAGGAAATGCAGAGCAGAGAGAAGCCAGGCAATTCTTTCAATTTAATCAAGGGCTTCTGACATGGGTTCTTTATGAATAACCAATACAAGCTAAAAATCAGACCAACAAAACATATCCACTAAAGGGCCTGTATATACTCTAGTGGGTTGCTGAGAGTGGAGAGAGGAGATAGTGCCATTTTGACATATAAGGCAGCAACAGAGAGGCAAAACAAGACAGGTTCTACAAGTTGCCCAGTATGGAGGTCACGATAACTTTTTTTTTTTTTAAATAAAGATGGGGTCTCAATCTGTCACCCAGGCTGGTGTGCGGTGGCATGATCATAGCTCACTGTAACTTCGAACTCCTGGGTTCAAGTAATCCTCTCGGCCAGCCTTACAAGTAGCTAGGGACTACAGGCTTGTGATGCCATGCTTGGCTAATTTTTTAAAAAAAATTTTTTGTATTGGGGTCTTGCTCTGTTATCCAGGCTGGTCTTGAACTCATGGCTTCAAGCGATCCTCCCCCCTCCGCCTCCCAAAATGCTGGGATTACAGGCTGAGCCACCACACCTGGCTCACAATAACATCTATTAGTCAACAAAATGTTCTCAATCTTGCTCTCATACACTTAATAATGCCCTAGTGTTATTAAAGTTTAAATCTCAGAAACTCACTTAAGGAAAAAGGATTATAAGGGCCTTTTAAGAAAATCATTCTGCAAACCTGTCCTAGAATTGGTTCCTGAATTTAGTGTTTTGCAATTAAATTTAAATTTAGCAACAGCAAAGAAGGCAAACAGTATGACTCTTAGCAGTGGATTAAAATAAATAAATAAATACTTAGATGGACACACAAGTGTACAGAGGGAAGTAAAAGTCATTGGAAATCAAGCAGGGGGGAGGGCAGAAGAGGAGAGGGACAAAAAACCACCTAACAGGTACAATGAACACTATTTGGGTATTGGGCACATTTATAGCCCTGACTCAATCCATGTAACAAAAATATTTGTACTCCCTTAATATTTTGAAATTATAAAAAAACACTTAAAAAATTTAAAAATTTTTAAAAATTAAAAAAAAGGCAAACAGAAGTGGAAAGTTACCTCTTTTTATGTGAACAATTTATGTAGCTTTTTACCCTTCATAGTTTTTTTATAGGCTACACAGGCTAGAAACAGCAGTAAAGGTAGAAAGGGCAACTCAGAACCTGAGCAGTTTTCAAGGGTTGGGGTGGAGCCAATACTGACCCCAGGAGCACTTTTTTTTGTTGTTGTTGTTGAGACATTGTCTCACTCTGTTGCCTGGGCTAGAGTGCCCTGGCATCAGCCTAGCTCACAGCAACCTCAAACTCCTGGGCTCAGGCGATCCTTCTGCTTCAGCCTCCCAAGTAGCTGAGATTACAGGCATGCGCCACCATGCTCGGCTAATTTTTCTATATATTTTTAGTTGGCCAATTAATTTCTTTCTATTTTTAGTAGAGATGGAGTCTCGCTCTTGCTCAGGCTGGTTTCGAACTCTTGACCTTGAGCAATCCTTCCGCCTCGGCCTCCCAGAGTGCTAGGATTACAGGCGTGAGCCACCGCACCCGGCCACCCCAGGAGCATTTGGAAATACGTGGGGACACTGGCTGTCACAATGATTGGAGGTGCTACCAGCATTTAGCAGGCCAGGGTCAGGGATGCTGAATGTCCTGCTATGCTGGAGACAGACTCACATAGTAAAGAATAACCCTGTCAAATGCCTATAGCAGCCTGATGAGAGAAAATGCTTGAACTGATGAGAGGCACTAACGGCAAATTAAATCTTTTCTGATTAGCTTGACACATTAACTGCCATGTGAGTTGTATTTAACTCATGCTAGTTTTGAGTCCAGGGCCCCAGAAAGCATATGTAACTCACACATCTCTTCACCTTGGGAGCTGTGAGAACTATTTTTCAAGTTGTATATAACTCACACACAGAAAACAATAAAAAATAAATTTTTCAAAGGATCATTTTTTTTGAAGTTTTTATTTTCATTGTCATAATAAAACATCGTGGCCCCAAGAAAAAATTTTTTTTCTAATTTGTCAGTCAATGTGGTACAAGCAGCAAGATGGCTCTATATAGTGTGGTTTAACACTAGATAAGTAGCTTAAAAGCATACAATTTATCTGAAACTTTTGTTAAAACTATAAATATTTAGACAGTTAAGAGTTAGGGAGAATTGGTGAGATAGTTTCATATATACATATCCCCAAATTCATCAGACATTTCAGTTTAAATATGTACAGTTTACTATATAGAAATTATACCTCAATAAAGTTGACTGAAAAAACTCAGAGAAAAAGAAGTGGAAGTAATTTTAGAATAACTTTTAAAATAGACAAATCTGTTCAGTGCACAAAGATATGTGTGATAGTTAGAATGTGCTTCTAATCTGTATACCAGGAAAAGCATACTCCTGGCTGGTAGCAACATACCTAAAATTTAGGCTTAGGTTTTTTATGACAATGAGCTTCTTGAAGATGAAATCTATTAATATAATTAAAAGTTATAAAGTCACAGAAACATCATAAACCGTGAGTAGTAGGAGCCTACAGAAATACATTATAAACACAGAGGTTCAAGTTTTTAAATTGTCATCAACTTGATTTATTTTTTATGTTTTGGTAATTTTCCTTAAAGCCTATAAATTAGGTAGAATGCTCCATCAGGCACTAAGGAAAAGAAATAATTATTTCCTATTATTAGTAATTGCAGAGTTTTAAGGAAAAAGATCCTCACAAAGAAAAGCGATCTATATATGGTTTATCTAGAAATTTAAATACTTCAACTAGCCTTCATAGTTGTGAATTTACAGTTGATCCAGAAATAAAGGCTGCTCCATTCATCTAGTTTTACTAAGAATACTCCCTCCCTAAGCACTAAAAATGTAGCTGGGAATCCAACTCCTAATTTTCTCATAATAAAGTAGATCTTATACGCATCGTTTTTGCTTTGCAGATACTGTTGATGTATATAGTACAAATACTTGTCCACATGTTTTATTAGTTGTTTATGTGCTATCTATATACACTTTATCTCCATGTTTTCAGTTAAAAATACTTTAAAATAGTTGAAGTCTGTATGTGGTGGTCAAGCTTCTAATCCCAGCGCTTTAAGAGGCTGAGGTAGGATGACTTCTTGAGGCCAGGAGGTCAAAACCAGCCTGGGCAACATAGCAAGACCCCCATCTCCAGAGAAAATAAAAAATAAAAAAAAATAGGCCAGGTGTGGTGGCTCATGCCTGTAATCCTAGCACTCTGGGAGGCCGAGGCGGGTGGATTGCTCAAGGTCAGGAGTTCGAAACCAGCCTGAGCAAGAGCGAGACCCCATCTCTACTATAAATAGAAAGAAATTAATTGGCCAACTAAAAATATATGTAAAAAAAACTAGCC
>CAUYRT010016650.1:0-22111 GCA_963574885.1 Lepilemur ruficaudatus
GCTACTCGGGAGGCTGAGGCAGAAGGATTGCTTAAGCCCAGGAGTTTGAGGTTGCTGTGAGCTAGGCTGACGCCACGGCACTCACTCTAGCCCGGGCAACAGAGTGAGACTCTGTCTCAAAAAAAAAAAAAAAAAAAAAAAAAAAAATGTGTCAGACTCAGTTAATCTCATCTAGATTGGAAAGGGTAGACCTGCCTGCATTTTCTACAGATGTAAACTTCCGCCCAACAAAAGATAGCTTTGTAGTGTTAATTTTGTCTGTGAGAGGCATGGCAGCCATCTCAAAATAAGTCGAAGAATACATTTTGGGGAGGAATATTTCTAAAATCCTTCATTGGTAAGCTTTGAAAATCATAATACATAGGGTTAAATAAAAGTTATTGGGATGACTTCTTGTTTATGATAAGAGATGTACAGAGCTGGAAAGAACATCATCCCTATCCCTAAAACAATTACAAAAAAACCCCATACAAACACCAAGTTCACAACTTTTCTTGAACCCACTGAGTGTTGAAGTTGCAAAGTAATGTACTGGCCCAGAATCTAGAGAGAGCCAGACAGCTGCAGAGAGAGACATCCTGCTAATACTCACTTACATGGATAAGGCACAGCAGGATACCTATGAAAAGAGAACAACTAAGGTGATCTTTCCATTGGTGGAGGCCAAATGTGTACTGAAGGGAAAGTATGAATCGCATGGGAGCTACAAATATCTAGGGAATTCACATCCTTTTGGAGGCTTCTTTTTCATGAACCCCATCAGTCAATCAAAGAAAATATACCCCGTGGTGAAGAACTGGGGGAAAATAATTCAGCTGTAGCTGAATTACTTTCCCTGGACTCTTCTCTCTCTCACTTTTCTCAGATGAAACAAAGCTGTATTTTGTCAGAAGAGCTATAGCAATCACCATTGCCCTTAGGCACTGGTGGAATCCCTGTGCAACTTGGGAATGGGAACAAGGAAAAAAAAACCCTTAGCCCATGAGGAAGCAGAAGGAAACCTGTGCCCATTTCCAAGAAATAAAAATTTCCTCGATCTTTACTCTCATATTTCTGATAACAACTACAACAAAAAGTTAAAAAAAACCCATGTGAATTGGCAAGAAAAAAACCCACACTCAAAAAAACACAAAGCAATCAGAACCAGAACACAAGTGCAGATATGACACAGAACTCTCATAAATATTCTTAAATAACTATGATTAATATGTTAAAGGCTCTAATGGAAAAGCTGGGTACCATGCAAAATCAGGTTGTTAATTTCAGCAGCAAGGTGAACATTTTATTTGAATTGAATGGAAGTTCTAGAAATGTAAAACAGTTACAGAGATAGAGAATGCCTGTGTCAGGATCCTCAATAGAATTGACAGAAAAGAATCTGAAAATTAGCCTATAGGTCCAAAAGAAATGACCCAAACTAAAACAAAAAGAAGTAAGAATGAACCAAACAGAACACCCAAGAACCATGAGATAGTATCAAATGGTACATGTAACTGAAATCCTGGAAGAAGAGAGAGAGAAAGGGTAGAAGAATTATTTGAAGAAATAATGACTGATAATTTTCTAAAATTAATGATAGACATTAAACCACAGATTCAAGAAGTTCAGAGAACTCAAGGCAGAATAAATACAAAAAAGAAATTAAATTTCAGAAAACCAGCAACATGGCATATCATATTCAAAATTGTAAACAAAAGACAAAATCCTAAAGGCAATCAAAAATTATTATATATTCTAGCAACAATAGAAAACTAATACAGAAGGTGTTATATACAAAGAAAAGAGTAAAAACAAATTTTTCTTCAGAAATCATACAAGCTGGGAGGCTATCTAGTGACCTCTTTAATGTGCTGAAAGGTTAAAGATGAAACTTTGTTAAACCAGAATTCTATACCCCTTTCTTTCTAAGAAATGAATAAGAAATTAATACTTCCAGAAAACAGAAGAGGATAAAACATTTCCTAACTAGTTTTATAAGGCCAGCATTACCCTAATACCAAAACCAGAATAGCAAATTACTAGAAAAGCAAACTACACAATACTATCTCTTATGAATTTAGATGAAAACCTCAGGTTTCAGAATGTGAAATGTCAGTTCTTGGCGTGCTCATGGCCAAGGAGTGACCAGATGCACTAAAGTAAGACAAGCGTGAAAATGAGGTTTATTGAGGAGACAAAGATAGGATCATAGGGCAAAAGCAAGATACAGGTTTACAGAGTGAGGTACATATAGCACAGATGACGACCGGACCCACTGCTGTAACAAAAGAGGGCAAAAAAAATGGACTTAGTTATGGGCTTGATCTTGTTTTACAGTGTCTGGATAGGGACCTCCCTTGTTTCTCAGACGTCACCATGGGAACCACTTTGCTTGGACAGTTGGGAGTTATATGACCCGAATCTTACTATACTTACATATCTCCCATGTGCCTCTCTGAAAGCTGGTTATTCTAGGTCACTTTCCAGACTCTGTCATACCTGTGCAGCTTCACCTATGGGCTGGAGAGTGCTCTGCGTTCTTTTGCAGTTAGCACGCTAAGTTCTGATTGGCATATTGACAGCTTTGCAGGGTATACCTTACTCCCCAAGGTATGGCAATCACTTGGGACAAGATTAAGATGGGGCAGCACCAGGATGGGGGCCCACTTTCATCCCTAGGAGACCCAAAATCCTTTGCTGTCTACCTAACAAAAAAATTGTCAATAAAATCAGAGCAAAATCTAACAATACATAAAAAGGATAATATATCATGCTGGGTAGATACAAGGCTATTTCAGTATTTGAAAAATCAATATAAGGTCCCACATTAACAGACTGATGAAGAAAAACCATATTATCATCTCAGAAGATGGCAAAAAAGCAGCTGACAAAATGAACAGTTACTGATAAAACTGTCAGTAACTAGGTATTACAACAGAACTTCTTTAACCTATAAAGAATGTCTACAGATAACCTATAGCTAGTCATGCTTATGAAGAAAGATGAATGCTTTCTCCTTATGTCGAAAACAATGCAAGGATATCTCTGTCATCATTCCTCTTCAACATTATACTGGAAGTCCTAGCCAATGAAATAAGGCAATAAAAAGAAAGAATAAGCATACAGATCTGAAAGAGAGAATTAAAATAGTCACCTTTTATAGAATATGTAGTCATCTGTGTAGAAAACCTCAAAGACAATATGACAAAACTAGGACTAATATGAATTCAGCAAGGTCACAGAATATAAGAATAATATACAAAATTCAATTGTATTTCTATATACTAGTAGTGAATAGTTGGAATTTGAAATTTTAAGAAAATACCATTTATATTAGCACCAAGAAAAAGAGAAAATTATAAATGTAATAAAATATGTGAAAGTTCTATATAGAAAAGTATAAAACACTGATGAAAGAAATTAAAAGAAAATCTAACTGGAGTTATATGTGTTTAGAGTATTTATGAATTGGAAGGCTTAATATTCAGATAATTGCCCAATTTGATCTGTAAATTCAATGTAATCCCAATAAAAATTCCTGTAATTTTTATAGGTAATAACAATTTGATTCTAAAATTCACATGGAAAGGCAAAGGAACCAGCATAGCAAACACCACCCCCCCCCCCACACACACACACCATTGAACTGGTGGAGACAGTAGAATGATGGTTACCAGAGGCTGAGAAGGGTCGTGGGGATGGAAGAGTTGGGGGATTAAAGAGGTAGTGATAAAGAGGGGGTGGTTAATTGGCACAAAAATATAGTCAGAAGGAATAAGATCTGCTGTTTCATAGCACAATATGGTAACTATAGTTAATAGTAATTTATTGTATATTTCAAATTAACTAAAAGAGTAGAATTGGAATGTTTCTAACACAAAGAAATAAATGTTCAAGGTGATGACTATCCCAATTACCCTGATTTGACCAGTACACATTGTATGCTGGTATCAAAATATCATATGTACCTTCATAGATATGTGCAACTATTCTATACCAATACATAATTAAAAATAAAAAATTGTAAAATTGAAAGAGTTTTGAAAAGGAAGAAAAAGTTGGAGAAGTCACATGACCAAATTTAAAGATTTACTATAAAGACAGTATGTGATTGACAAAAGAATAGACACACAGATCTGTGGAATTAAATAGCCCAGAAATAGTCCCAAGCAGTCAGCTGATTTTTAAAATACATTTATTAATGTAAAAAGGTATATTTATGTATAATTTATGCTATAAAATTCATTCATTTTAAGTGTAAAATTTAATGATTTTTAATGCTTATAAAATTGTGTAACCATTAATTTAGAACATTTCCATCACCCCAAAAATATTTTATGTGCCATTTGCAGTCACTCTCCATTCTCACCATTAGTCCCAAGAAACTACTTAATCAACTTTCTGTCTTGTAACTATAAATTTGTTTTTGCAGACATATCACATAAGTGTAATAATGCGGCATGTATGACTGGGTCTAGCTTGTTTCACTTAGCATAATGAGTTTTGTGATCCAACCATGTTGTAGCATGTATCAATATTTTGCTCTTTTTTGTTCCTGAATAGCATTCCATTGTATTGTTATACCACATTTTGTTTATTCATTCACTTTTTATTGTGTCCATTTTGAGGCTGTTTTAAAGAATGCTGGTACAAGCATTTGAACACAGGTCTTCATGTGGACATATGTTTGCATTTCCTCTGGATAGATTCCCAGGAGAAGAATTGCTGGGTCATATGGTGAATTTATGTTGAACTTTTGAAGAAATTGCCATACTGTTTTCCAAAGTGGCTCCATCATTTTATATTCCTACCAGCAATGTACAAGGGCTACAATTTCTGCACAGCATCACCAATACTTGTTATTTTCCCTTTGTTAATAGCTGTTCTAGTGCATGTGAAATACTATAGTTTTAAATTTGCATTTCCCTGATAACCAGTTATATTGAGAATATTTTCATGGGCTTGTTGACCAATTGTGTATCTTCTTTGTTGAAATGTGCACAGGCAGACCTTGTTTTATTGTGCTTCACTTTATTGCATTGTGCAGATACTACTTTACAAATTGAAGGTGTGTGACAACTCTGTGTCAAAGAAGTCTGTCCGTCCCATTTTTCCAGCAGCATGTATTCAATTAGTGTCTCTTTGTCACCTTTTCATATTTCGCAGAATATTTCAAATCTTTTCATTATTATTATATCTGGTATAGTAGTCTATGATCAGAGCTCTTTTATGTTACCATTGTAATTGTTTTGAGGCTCCACTATAAGATATTGAACTTAATCGATAAATGCTGTATGTGTTCTGACTGCTCCACTAATGGGCCATTCTCCCATCTCTCCCCTTCTCCTTGGGCCTCCCTATTCCTCGAGACACAAAAATATTGGAATTGGGTGAGTTAATAACCCTTTAGTGACCTATATGTAAGTGTTCAAATGAAGGAAGAGTTGCACATCTCATTTGAAGTCAAAAGCTAGAAACAATTAAGTTTAGTGAGGAAGGCATGTCAAAAGCTGGGAGGTAGGCCTCTTACACCAAACAGTTAGCCAGATTGTGAATTCAAGGGAAAAATTCTTAAAGGAAAACAAAGTGCTATTCCAGGGAACATATGAATGATAAGAAAGTGGAACAGCCATATTGTTGTTATGGACAAAGTTTAGGTGATCTGGATAGATCAAACCAGCCCTTAAGCCAAAGCCTAATCCAGAGGAAAGCTCTGACTCTATTCAATTCAGTCTATGCTGAGAGAGGTTAGGAAGCTACAGAAAAGTTTGAATCTAGCAGAAATTGGTTCATGATATTTAGGGAAAGAAGCCATCTCCAGAACATTGAAGTGCAAGGTGAAGCAGCATCTACTGATGGAGAAGCTGTAGAAAGTTAATCCAGACGATCTAGCTAGATAATTGATGAAGGCAGCTACACTAAATTGCAGATTTTCAGGGTAGACAAAATAGCCTTATATTGGAAGAAGATGCCACCTAGGACTTTTATAGCTAGAGAGGAGAAGTCAATGCCTGCCTTCAAAGCTTCAAAGGACAGACTGACTATCTTGTTAGCATCTAATGCAGATGGTGACTTTAAGTATGAAATGTCCAATTAAGTGCTAAGTTAATATCTCTGACATTTCACTTTGACACTTCTTGCTTTATTTTTGTTGTGAAGGAACATCCTCAGTCTTTCAAACCCATGTTTTGGCTTGTGATTATCTTTCAAATTTTTTTAGAGCAATTTCTGTGAAACCATGGATAAGTCAAAAATTCGTATTATTTTCGAACATGGGTTCCATCGTGGAACCAACGCGACACAGACAGCTCAAAATATCAACAGAGTGTTTGGGAAGGATGTGGATTGGATAATGAGCACAGTATGTCGATGGTTTGAGAAGTTCCATTCTGTTGATTTTAATCTTGAAAATGAGACACGTGGGCGACCTAAGACCAAGGTGGATAATGATGAACTGAAAGCTGTAGTGGGAGTGAATCCATCTCAATCTATGCGTGAATTGGCAGCGCGGTTTGATGTTACTATTCTAACAATATTGGCCCATTTAAAATAAATGGGCAAGGTAAAGAAGCTGGATAGATGGGTTCTATGTAAATTAAACGAACAACAGCAGAGATATCGTCTCAAAGCTTGCCTTTCTTTGCTGTCAGGACATAAAGGTGAATCATTTCTACACTGTATTGTTATGAGTGATGAAAAACAGATTCTTTTTGACAATTGCAAACATTCATCCCAACGGTTGGATAAAGATGAAGTGCCAAAACATGGTCCAAAACCGAATATTCGTCAAAAAAAGCTAATGGTGTCAGTTTTGTGGTCCAGCACTAGTATTATCCACTACAGCTTCAAGAAACCTGATCAATCGATTACAGCAGATGTCTACTGCAACCAACTGGATAAAGTGATGAGGATGCTTGCATTGAAGCAGCTGAGATTGGTCAATAGAGACAGGCCAGTCCTCTTGGAAGACAACACTCAACCATGTCGCATGCAGCACTGCTCAAACTGCAGAAGCTGGATGATGATTCTACTGATACAGTGGTGTGGGATGTTTCTCCATTTGTTTGTGTCATCTCTCATTTTTTTCATCAGTGTTTTATAGTTCTCCTAGTAGAGATCGTTCAGCGCCTTGGTTAAGTATATTCCTTAACCTTAAGTCTGTGCCAGTCCTTGCAAGTTAGATGTGTTTCTTGGAGACTGCATGTACTCGAGGTGTGTTTTTTCATTCATTTAGTCAGTCTATGTCTTTTAAGTGGGGCATTCAGACTGTTCACGTTCACTGTTAGTATTGATACGTAGGATACTCCTCTGTTCATCATGTTGGATGATACCATGTTGTCTTGTTTTGCCTCTTGTGCCATTGTTTTATAAGAGCTCTGACTTTTGAGTGTGTTTACATGGGTGGGTATCTCTTCTGCCCTTCCACGTATAATGCAGTTGAGTATTTCCTGTAGGGCAGGAAATAGTGACAAATTCCCTTAGTGTTTGCTTCTCTGGAAAAGTCTTTATTTCTCCTTTATGAACCTTAGTTTTACAGGATGCAGAATTCGTGGTTGGCAGATGTTTTGTTTAGGAAGACTAAAATGGGTCCCCCATTTCTTCTGGCTTGTAAGGTCTCTGCTGAGATGTCTGCTGTTAGTATGATGGGGTTTTCCTTTGTAGGTTAGCTGTTGCTTTCATCTTACAGCTTATAGAATTTTCTCCTTCATTTTGACTTTGGCCAGGCTGAGACTATGTGTCTTAGAGATGTCATATTTGTTATGAATCTTCCCAGTGTTTGATGACCATCTTGTATCTGGATATCTGAATCTTCTCTGGTGAACCAGGGAAGTTTTCTTAAATAATTCCCTTGAATAAGTTTTTCATGCTTTTTTTTATTCTCCTTCAGGGATATCAATAATTCATATATTGGTTTGCTTCACATATGTATTTCTCTGTGATTTTTTAATTCTTTTTTTCTGCATCTTAGATTGACTAGCTTAGAGAGCCTTGTCTTCAAGCTCTGAAATTATTCCTTCTGTTTGGTCTTATCTATTGCTGAAGCTTTCTGCTGTATTTTGAAATTTCCTAAATGACTTTTATTTCTTTAAGGTCTATTATATCTTTTCTTATGATGTCTAGCTTTTTCATTTTTTTCATTGATGTCCTGAAATAGTTTTTTGTCTTCTTTGTGTTGGTTTTCAGCTATCTCTTCAATTCCATTCCTTGTATTTTCCATCCATATTCTGAATTCCGTTTCTGACATTTCACAATTTCTTTTTGGATGGGTTCCCTTGCTGTGTAGCTCCAGTGTGTGATCCCTTGGGGTGTTGAACTAGCTTGTTTTTTCATGTTGCTAGAATTATTTTACTGGATTTTTTTTCTCTTCTGAAACCTCTTCTCTCAGCTCACAGCTCATAGCTTTGCAGTGCACCTGTTCACCTTTCCTAGGAACTCACCTACTTAGTGAGTAGAAGGAGAGGTCCCTAGATGGCACTTTTGTGACCTACTCCAGAAGATTGGCCTGGCAAGGGATGGGTGGATGCACTGAGAGCCTTTAATGCAGCTGATCTGTGTTGCCCTGTTCCCATGTGATAGTCACAGCCCCAGCTGGTGCTATATGATCTTCCTGGTGGAGTGGTAGGTTGCTCCCCAGGTCGCTGATATAAGCCCTGATTAGGGGCTGGGCTAGGTGAATCCCTCTCCACAGAGACTGGCCTTATGGGAGATTAATCTGCTTGAGTCTCCCCACAGCAATGACAGTGGCAGCTGGGCGAGGCTATCGAGTGGTCATAGGTGTCAAGGCTGCTGGCGTTTGCTTCAACCAGGTTCAGGTACAATGGTGGTTCAAGGCTAGCAGAGCACTGGGGATGTAGGGGGCAGTTCCCACCAGGCAGCTGATAGGAGCCATAAAGATGGACTATGGTGCCCTTCGGCAGCTCTGGAGTCATGGGGGTGACCACGGGATCCAACTGCAGTGGGGCGATCTTGGAGCCAGGGCTGCTCGGCCCAATGGTAGCTCTAGAATTTTAGGGCAGGGCTGTGGGGCCCAAACGTGGAGCTGGGGCCTTGGGGGCAGGCCACAGGGCCCAAAGGTAGCACTGGAGCCTCAAGGGTTCAGCCTCAGGGCCACATGCCTGGATAACAGTGCAAGTACCGTGTGTGTAGAGCTGTGGAGCCGGGTGGCAGCCTGGAGATCCTGAGGGCTAGGCTGCGAGGCCAAGCCACTGGGCAGCCAGGGCTCTGCCCCTGTCCAGGTCTTGCAGATTCTTTTGCTGCATGGCTTCTCAGGTGGCATCTGTGGCACCTGTTCTGTTCAGATCCTCATGTGAAGTGGGGTGTTGTGCTCCCTGTCACAGGGTACACAAGAATGTATGCTCTCCCTGCTGCCTTCCTGGCCAGCCAGGGCAATGTGGGGGCAGCTGCAGCAAAATGGAGCCCTGTATAAATCTGGCGCTCTGGACCTGAGAGCTCAGAAGTGTTTCTGTTGAAGAATCCCAGGAACAGTAGACACCAGGTCCCTGCTGTGCCCACTCTCCAGAACAGTATTGATGCACAGACTCTAAGCAGCTCCCTAATCAGTGTGAAGGTCTGTGTCAGTGGGGGGAGTGCCCTTACAGCTCAGGCTGCAGGGGAGCATCGGGCCCCAGGGTTCTCTCCTCCATTTCTTCCCCACACATGGATGTCTCCCTCAGGTACCTTATGATGTTGCCAAGTGGGTAGCCCCTGTCATCTTCTCCTTCATTCTGAATACCCCATGCTTCTCTGCTGATTCACAGTGCTCTTTCCAAGAAGGCCCATCCTTAGGTGGGCATCACCTATAACATTTGATCTTCTCCTTGAGAGCAGCATGTACATGCTGCTTCTAATCCACCGTTTTCCCTGTATCTCCTGCAATGGCTATAAAATGCATTAGTTCGACTAGAGGCCCGTTTTCTTCCCCATTGTTGTTCTACCATTTCCAAGAGCTGTGATACTCAGTCTAGTGCATGGAATGGGAGTGTTTTTAACTTGTTCTCAACTATGTAAGTATAGTAGACCCCCTTTATCCATGGAGGATATGTTCCAAGACTAGCAGTGAATGCCTGAAACCACAGATAATTACCGGACATTATATGTACTATGTTTTTTCCTATATATACATACCTATGATAAAGTTTAATTTATAAATTAGGCACTGTAAGAGATTAACAGCAATACTAATAATAAAATACAATAATTATAACAATATACTGTATTAAAAGTTATGTGAATATGGTCAGTCTTTCTCTTAAAATATTTTATTGTACTGTACTGACCTATTTTTGGACCCTGGTTCACCACAGGTATCTGAAACTGGGAGAAGTGAGACTGCAGATAATATGGGGCTACTGTATAGAAACTGAAGGTGAACATATAGAACACAGTAATTTTGTGTCTTTGAATTTAATAATAAAGTATTGAGGGTTGTATTTGTCTTTTTATTTCACTTGTATGGGATCATTTTTATTACCTTGTACAGAATTATTTGTGGCAGATTGGAAGTTTTTTGTTTGTTTATTTTTTTTTAATGGTCCTTCATTGAATATCCTCCTCCTCTTTCTCCTGTCTCTGCCTTTTTTTCTTTATTGAAGTATACCTTACATATCATGCCTTTACTCCATTTTAAGTGTACAATTAAATGATTTTTAGTGAATTTACCAAGATGTACAGTTAATCACATAAATCAGTTTTAGAGGAATTCCTGCCCCCTATTGAGACCCCTAATTCTGCTCCCCAACTACTTTTCAAGCATGTCCCACCCCTCCACAGTGCCCACCACGTCGCTCAGACCTGGGTTTAACCCCCACCTCCCAAATCCCTAGTGAACACCACCACCATCTGAGCACCATAGTGTTAATCAGTCGGTACCAATTTGATGGCGAGTACATGTGGAGCCCATTCTTCCAGTCTTATGTCACCTCACTTTGAATAATGGGCTCAAGCTTAATCCAGGATAATATAAGCGGTGCTAGCTCACTGTCGTTTCTTAAAATTGAGTAATATTCCATTGTAAACATATACCAAATTTTAATAATCCACTCATGAATTGACAGGCACTTGGGTTGTTTCCACTACCTAGCAATAGTGAATTGTGCTGCCATAAACATTCAGGTGCAGATGTCTTTATTACAGAATGTCTTATGTTCTTTTGGGTAGATGCCCAATAATGCTATTGCTGGATCGAATGGTAATTCTGTTTTTAGCTCTTTGAGGAATCTATAAATTCTTTTCCACAGAGGTTGCACGAATTTGCAGTCCCACCAGCAGTGTAAGAGTGTTCCTGTCTCTCCACATCCTTGCCAGTATTTGTTGTTTGGGAATTTTTTGTTAGAGGCCAATCTCACTGGGGTTAGGTGGCATCTCATTGTGGTTTTGATTTGCATTTCTCTAATGATTAGAGATGTTGAACATTTTTTTATATGTTTGGCAGGCACTGGAGAGACAGAGCAAGCAGAAGTTTATATGATTTGAACAGGCAGACAGAGAAAGCATAGCACTCTATGTAAATAAAAGAGTATTAAATTTGAAAGTCCAAAGAACTGCAGGAAGTATAGGGACTGAAGCTCTACAAAGAGAGAGGCTGTGTCTCTCCTGCATGTTGTGAGATGCCCAGCAAAAGGACTGACACATGGTAAGCTCTCAACATTTTGTAATGAATGAATGAACAAATAAATGAGTAGCTTAGTTTTATTTTATATAAACTATACAACATTACATTAATACTTAAAGAGTATATAAGTGTACAAAACCAAAAGAAAAATTTGACAAATGTATACAACTATGCCTTTTATTTGGAGTAACTACATTTTATGTTTACATTTTGATCTGGAGGTGAAGTCTACCATCATTCTGTCTTTGCTTTATATTTGTTTCACATGCTCTTCATTATTTTCTCATTTTCTTGTCTTTTATTTCAGGTATTTTAATATTTAGTTGTTTTTTTCCAGATGCTTCTATATGGTTTATTAAACTCATTCAGCATCCATTTTTACAAACCTTGAACTTTTGACTATTTGTGCCACCAAAACATAACTCCATTTTCCAATGAAGGACAAAATATTTTCCATTTCCTTTTGATTAATATTTGGTTTTATTATCTGTATTGACTTATCAGTTATATCTCTGTTTTGCTTTTTATTGGTTTCTCTAAGACCTGTGATATGCATTTTAATACATCATGGGCTAACTTCAAGCTATCTTAAAATACTATTCTAGCACTTCATGTGTGATATATGGTCTTATCTTACAACAACATACTTCCATTTCCATTTTACCCTTCTCTTCTTGTGCTATTGTGGTCATATATTTTACTCTTATATATCTTGCAATTAATTATAATTATTGTGCTATAACCTCAATTCTATTCAAAGAGTTTTAAATTTTCACAGTTTTACAATTTCTCATACTTTTATTCCTTTTTGAAGGTTCGGGTTTCCATCTGAGGAATTTTCTTTGTTTGGTAGTGCAGGTCTGCTGTTTATCTTATTAGGGTTCACCAAGCTTCTTGAATTTGCAAGTTTATAATTTTCATCAGTTCAAATAATTTTGGCCATATCTCTTTACATATTGTTTTGGCCTACTTTTTTTTTTTTTTGTATATTTGTAATCAGATTACATGTGTGCTTGACCACTTGATATTGCTCTACAAATAACTGAGGCTTTGTTCATTGTTTTTTTAATTTTATTTTTTTCTATCCCTGCTTCAATTTAGATGATTTCTGTTATGACTTCAAATTCATTGATCTGTATTTCAGGGTCAAATATAAGTATGCTGCTAAGTTGGCCCAGTTGATTTTTTCATATTAGGTTCATTATTTTGAAGTCATTGTCTACTAATTCCTTTATATCTATCATTTCTATGTTTTATGTATGGATTTTTCTCTAGATTATGGATGGTATTTTTGTGTGAACAGATGCTGGTCATATTGATGTTATATACTTAATTATCTAGATTCTGTTAACTTCTTTTAGAAATTGTTGAAATTTATTCTGGTGGGCAGGTAAGTTACTTGTCGATCAACTTGATCCTTTTGGGCTAGTTTCATTTTTATTAGGAAGATTCTAGAATATCCTTTTCTCCAGGACTAGCTGAGCATTATTGCTAAGGACTGACCTTTCTGGAGTGTTTAATGAATACCTTGAGTTTTTAATGAGGATTTTACCCTCTGGTTGGTTGGAAGATGAATATCTCCAACTCTTGTATGAGGTTAGGAATTGTTGAGATTACCACTTCCTGATATATTTTTGTGGGGGGAGGGTGATTGTTATCACAGAGTTTTACTTTATGCATCTGTAGTTTCTTATTTAGCAACAGACACGAGCAGACGCCTATACAGATATTTGAAGAACTTTCTCTGCATAACTCTCACCTTGCGGTTCCCTGACCTGAAAAATTTTCCTGCTTAACCTTCTCACACTATAATCCTATTTCTTCAAGTCAACAGGACTGACTACCTTGCTCCTCTTCAGCCGCTCCTTCCAGCACAGAGTTTCTGGATATGTCTGCTGAAGTAAAATCAGGAAAATTATAGGAGTCACTGCATTCATGTTCCTTCTTTGAGGATCAAAGTCTTTTGGTTTCTTGGTTCCTGTTTTTGAATGCCTGATAAAGTTTCACATGCTTTCATTAAATTTTTAATTTTTTGGTAAAAGACAGTTAATTATTTTTTAAATTTCAAGTTAAGCGTATTATGTATGTATGGTATCAATAAGAAAAGATACTAAAATTTGCATATTTGGCTAAGAATAAAAAAACTATTTGGTTTTAGGGAATTACAAATACAATATTCTAATATAGTAAGACAATGAAATGCTACAAATTATGGAAAAAATAAATTATGAATTTTATGCAATTCTATTTTTAAAATCCATCATTAAGTAATGCCACAACAGAATTCCCAAATCATTTGTTCTCAAATTTTATAGCGTACAAGAATCATCAGGTAGAATGTTTGTCAATGAACAAATTTCTGAGTCCCAACTCTAGATATTATAGTTAATGAAATTTTTGGTGGCACAAAGATATCACATCACCATTTTTCACATTACTCCTGTTGATTCTGATTTAGAAGTTCCAAGACAAAATTCAAATAAAATTTCCTTGTGTTTTTGATATTTTCCTTCAGAGTAATGGTTTAATATAGATGATATATCATTAAACCATTAAATGATATATTGATTCCTCAAGAAGAAAGCATAATTTAAGTGTTATGATACCTGGAGTGTTATGATACCTGATACCTATATAGGCCTTGTGTTCAATCATTCCAAATAAGTAAACATGGAAACTAAAAGTTCTGTTTTCTTTCTGTGATAGTTAATTTTCCGTGTCAAATTGACTGGGCCCACAGGATGCAGAAATATCTGGTTAAACATTATTTCTGGGTAGGTCTGTGAGGATGTTTCAGGAAGAGATTAGCATTTAAGTCACTGAGTAAAGAACATTATCGTCCCAATGTGAGTGGGCATTATCCAATCCATGGAGAGTCTGAATAAAACAAAAGGGTATAGGAAGGCAGAATTGACCCTCTTTCTGCCTGATTGAACTGAAATGTCAATCTTCTGCCCTGGGTGCTCCTTGCTCTCTAGCTTTCAAATTGGAATCTACACCATTAGCTCTGTGGCTTTCAGGCCTTGCAACTATACCAAAGATAGTCCTTGGTCTCCAGCTTGCAGACAGTAAACTATGGAACTTCTCAGCCTCCAAAATTATGTAAGCCGATATCTTTTAATAAATCTCTCTAGATATATATGCATATCTAGAATATATTTGTTCCAGAGAAACGGACCAATAGGAGACTCTCTCTCTCTATATATATATATCTGTATCTCCCCATAAATATATATATACACCCCATATATATATATATATATATATGTATGCTTTCCCATTTTAAATTTTCTCCTCTCAATTCAGGAAATGAAAGAAAATGATATTTAAATTTGGCATAAATTAAATCTTGCCACACAGGTATCTTAGAAGATATTTTAGGTATCTTATATTCATAATTATAATGAAGACATACTTGAAATGTTTACTGTACTTCAGTTGGAAGTCCAAACCATCCTAAATCTAGAAATATACAAAAAAGAGAATGTTATTTGTGACAAGATCTCATAGCACTTGATTCTGTATTTATTTTTCTGTATTTATTTTTTCTCTAAAGGTAGCAGGCAATATACCATTTATTATTATTTCTTGCTCTCTGAATATTTACTTAGTTGACAAAATAAAGAATATTTTCTGTGTTGTAATTCCCTGAAGCCCACTGTGGGCAGGGAGGTGTGGAAGACCGAGAGCACCCTCCCCATGCTTAGCTCTCCTTTGCCTTCAGTATGAAGTGGTCCCTTTGAGGTCATGGAGGAGTCACTGTGCCCCCAGAAACACTGCAGAATAAAAGCTGCAGTTTGATAAATCCACTGACAAGTTGACTACTGAGACATGCCAGTACTGTCTTGACTCCTCCAAAAGTTCATATTAAAACCATAACAGACCTAGTGACCTATGTCAACAAATAGCCTTCTAAGAATTACTATTTCATGCTTGGCTCATTTCTTGCCTTCAGGAAAAATCTAAGAGATAAGTTGCTGTTTCTGAAAAGTTTTTTTTTTTTTTTTTGGTTGAGTAGGGGGAGTTCTTCCTTGCACTGCTGGAGCTTATTTATTTTTCCTCAAACTGGAAACTTGCCAATCTCCCCCACAGGGGAGCAGCCTCTGAGCCTCAACCCAAATCCATGGATTGTTTCTGATTTGATGGAGGCTCTCAATCTGTCCTGGAGTTTGCCTTTACCAAAAGTTGCAAAGTGCAAGAGTATTGACTCTTGTCAAAATTGGGAAGAAAATGTAAAAATTGGCTTGGTGATCCTAGATTTGCGCTTTTAAAAGGTCTAGATGTACTTTAACAAATACTAATGTAGGAAATGCTAAACTCATACCCTTACTAGTTTTTCTCTTCTTACTTAACAAGCCTATTCTTTATTGAGCAGGTACTATGTAGCCTGCCATAAAGAACTTTGCATATTTTTCTCATAAAGTCTTCACATCAATCTTTTGAGGTAATTGCTATTATTATACCTATTTTAGAGGCAAGCCAATTTAGGATAAATATGTTAAATAATTTGTCTAGGAAAAAAAGCTAATATATGGTAGAGACAATAAATGGTTAAGATCTGAATCCAGGATTATCTGACTCTAAGATCTATGAGTTAATGATTACACTGTATTTTAACATCTCAACCTGTATCCTTTCCAACTATTAGCTACACCCATGAGATGCCCTTGCCTATTAGCTCCATCCTGCCCTGGCAGTTGGCCCTAACTTATAAAAATATATCATCAACTTTATTAACTTTTGGAACTTATAATTTTTTCTTGGCTTGGAAGTCAATCTCCAGTCACATTTGACGGATCTCTTGTTTGACTTCCTTCTGTCCCCCTTTAGTTCCCTTTTGCTATCAGCCAGCTTTAGATTCCAGTACTGTAGCTATAATGTGCCCGCATTTTCTCAAGATACATTAATTCCTGTGACCCTTTCTCTTCCAGTGTTGACCTGCTCTGAAGTTCTGCCTGGGTTTTTCCTCCTTATTTCATCTATTGCTCCAGTGAGTCAGCCCTTATTTTGAAGACTGAGATACCATTCTTCACTCCAGGCTGTTCGTATCTTAAGGTTCTGCTTGGCTTTTATATTTCCACTTGCTAGGACTAGCCTCTATTATGTTGTCATCTCTTGTGTTAGGCATCTTCCACATACAGACTGTTTAATGATGACCACCCATGAATTCCCTGCTATGGTTTGATTATATTCCTTGTTTCTATTTAGACTGAACCAACTGTTTCCTTTGGCAAATTAGAGTTATTCACTGAGTTTTCCTTGGAGTTGTTTTCCTCTAGTCTCCCCTTGCTCTCTACTTGATCTGCTGTAGTTCTATTTCTGGTCCAGATTTGCAAAATACCTACTATGCCATGTGTATGAGAGTCTGGGCCATGACACCTGCTGCATCAGCTCTTCCCTTTCTTCTTGTATGCCACTGCTGAGACATGACATGAAACTGATCATTCCAGTTGCCTGCATTCCTCCTCTTAGATACATGCTCTAGGGGTGTGGACTTTCTCAATCAGCCATTAGAGAATAAGCAGTTTTGAAGTGTCTAGGAAGTTCCTTCATAAGTACTCACTGGAATTGAAAGTTGTAGGGAAAAGTGGTTGAAATCTTTCAGGATGGGGTTTGCAGGCTATGACTATGCCCCATAGGTCAAACCTGCCCACCATCTTTTTTTGTAAATACAGTTTTATTATTAACACATGACTATATTTGTACCTATATTTATTTAGAATAGCACAAAAAAGAAGGAATAGAGCTATATAGGAATAGTATTTCTATATCTAATTGGAATTAAGTTAGTATAAATCCAAAGTAGATTCTGATAAGTTATGGTATATTTGGTAAGAAAAAGTCAAAAAATTAATATTTAAAATATTATTGGAACACAGCCACACTTATTTTATTTTTGTTGTCAATGGCTGTTTTTGTGTTATAATGGTTCGAAAAATTAGGTAGTTGTGGCAGAGAACCTTGGCCCACAAAGCCTAAAGTATTTGCTATCTGAACTTTTACAGAAAAGTTTATCCACACTTATCCTAAGACATTATTAAATTCCCTAGGAAGCACATTAAATAATAATACATGGTTATTCTAAGTGCTCTAATGATTAAGAGTAAATTTAAGATGGATGCACAGCATAGTGAAAAGGATACACTCTTAGAATCCTCATTTCTTTGGCCACACGCCTATAACCTGAGAAGTAATGAGGGAGGCAGTAGCTTGAGCTCATGCTCATATTTCTCAAGTCTCTGTCTATATTGGTTACCCAAAATCCCACAGTGCTCTCATACTTCTTCCAGAGGGGATGCCCGACTGTCCCTTCATAACTTTGTATGAAACAGTGCAAGGGATTCGGAGTCACAGGGTCTTGGTCAATGAGTTATTGCTATGCTGCCAAACAGCATTTGTACAGTGTTTGCTTCAGTTTTGTCCAACTTTTTCCAATTCCATGTTTCACCACTGATTTGGTTCTCAAGTAAAAAGCAATCTTCATTCTACACTTAGTGCTTCTATATTTGATCTTGCCTTATTCGTTTTCTAAATGTAAACAGTTTGGGGTCCTTGAAAGGATGGATTTGTTCTTTTAGGTTTATAGCTCCCTGTGCTAAAAATCATCTACTAAGTTCTTCAGAGAATAAACCAACTTTCTAATAACAATAATTATAATAGCTTTTTAATTAATTATTATAGCATATGATTATAATTATATAATTATAAATTATATTACATTATATAAACTAATAATTATAATTATATCATATTATTACATAATAGTCATAATATGTATTGTATAATACTGATAATGCTAATAAGCATTACAGTATAATAATAAGCTATAATAGTTTTGAAGGTTTATCATATGTTATATGTGGGAAATAGTTCCAAGTTCTGTGCTTAGATTAACTCATTTAATCCTCACAGTGTTTCAGTAAGTCTGGCCAGAGTCCACACTTTTGATCACTATATAAAAGACATATTATGAGGCAGTTTTCATTGGTTCTTCAGCATGGGAAAAGCATAAGAAAGTGGCATTACTAGTTAAATGTCTTTAAGAGGATTCTCTAAAAATGTAGGAGATATATATATATATATACACACACACACACACAAACATACACACACACATACACTTGTATGTGTATGTGTATATATCTACTACATATACATATATACAATGTGGTAAATATACAATAAATGTGTATTACTAGATTCATAGAAAATTTAATTTATTCATCAAAAATATTATCAAATATCTACTATACGGCAGATACTGTTGTAGTTTGGAGGAAATGCTTCAATTACCAGATGTTACATACTCTTAAGAATCTTTTTACTGAAAGTGACAAACATAAATTGGATTAAAACACATAAGTAAATAAAATAAGTTCTACTAGCATACAAGGGTAACTTTTGGAAGTTAAGAGCAAGAAGCAAGCAGTTAGGGAGCACGTTAGTCTCTGTCAGTCTTTCTCAGTCTCTGCTGGTCTCTCTCAGTCTCCTCTCTCACTTCTCCTTCACATGCATATCTACCACACGGTTCCTTGCTGGCATCCTTCTGAGCACCTGCCTCCTTTACTCTGCCTTTCTGTAGAAAGCCTCCCTCTGTCTCTGAGTGAGCATGGAAGGCAGCACACTCTAAGTCCCTATTACACTAACTATAACTTCCGGATTCAAACCTCAGATTTCAAGAGTCATTGAGTCATCTGGACCAGATGCCCTTTTCTGGTCCAATTAATAATGCCTGGAAGCAGGATTGGTGTGTGTTCACATGATCTAGTAAGTGAAGAGAATCCCTAGGGCTGTGTCTTGAATAGGGTATTAAAACTAAATAATAAGTTTTCTATATATAAAACTCATTGACTTTTTCCCTCCTGCTGAATGCCTATAAACTATAGTAATGTTTCCTAAAACCAAGTGACAATCCTTTTATTTTTTTCTGGAGACTAGGTCTCCTTGTGAAGCTCAGGCTGGTCTTGAACTCGTAGGCTCAAAGAAATGTTCCCACCTTAGCCTCCTGAGTAGTTAGGTCTACATGCTCATGCCACCACAGCTGCCTCAGGTAATGATACTTTTAACTGTCCTCAAAGATTATGGAAAAAATTTTCTTACAAAAAATAAAGAATATATTAAATGTGATAAAGGTACATTGTGTTCCTAGACTTTCATTCCTTGGATGACATAACTCCCAGGTATCTCTCTATGTTCCTGTTTGCTTGTGATGCCAATAAAAGTTGAAGTGATAGCAACAAATGCTCTACTTTCTGATACTACCTATAGTTTCATCACTTGCAGACTTTTTCTCCCCAAATTGCCAATGGGTGTACAGTCTACAAAGATTAGCCAAACTGTACAAAAGAGGTAGAAGGAGACCATTTTGAATGGTATCCTCCAGACCTGCAGAAATCATACAACTAGGCTATGCACATGAACTGGTTGGCACTGCAAAGCCAGGGACAAGAACAATTTGTGACTTCACTGGTGGACTTTCAGACACTAACTTCCTTTTCTCATGACTCCGTAGGTGAAATACTGGATCTGAAAAATCATATGGCTACTATTGAAGAGACATTACCAAAGAGATGCATTGGTAGATACTCAATTGAGTAGCTAGAGTCATTCCAATATCAGTTTTCCTGATGTAACAAGTCTTTTTATTTATTTCTAATTGATAATAAAAATGAAAATGCTTCTCTTATTTTGGTAAATGATACTTAGGATTATTATTTTCTTTTAGCATATTTGTAATTGAGGAAGATTTATCTATACAATATGGACAAATACTACAACTGAGACTTAATTCCTTAAAAAAATTAAGAGAAATTAGAACAGAAAGCATATGCTTTGGGATAGAGTTCTCTGTAGACGTATCACAAAGACATATTATTAATGATATACTGGCACATAAGTTCCCAGGTACAGAGGGCCCATGTGTAATTATTCCAGTTGCCTAAATTCTATTTGTCACACAGTTCTTCCAGGCCTCACAACTCTCTCCTATGGAAGTTTTAAAGACGGTATAAAAGAATAGAGGTGATGTGTATGGACCTCAGGATATACTCTGGAAAGTAATATTTAAAATTCACTATGTGAATTTATTCTGTTTCTACTTTTCCTTTTATTTTAATTTCCTGGTACTAACAGTTTTCAGATTTGGCTAACCCAAACTGAAAGACATATTTCCTCTAGAAATATAAGAAGTGGCAAATTGTTTCAGTGCAAACTACCATGCTGACCCGATGAAAGTTAAATTTTGCAGGAAAGTTATTAAATTAGTTCTATCTAGATCAGTGATTCCCAAGGTTGGCTGTTCATGACGATCACCTCAGGGCTTAACACAATATCAAGGCCTAGTCCCACCCCAGAGATTGTGATTTAATTTGTCTGTGGTATTTAGGCATTAGTATTTTTACAATAAACTTAATTGTTAACACTTTCAACTTTACAGAAAGGTTGCAAGGATTGCACAGAAAGATCTGTATACCTCTTACCCAGTTATCATTCTTATTAACATCTTACATTACCATGGCCCATTTGTCACAACTAAGAAACCAACACTGGTACATTATTATTAACTAAACTCCAGTCTTCATTCAGTTTCCTTAGCTTTTCTACAGATGTCTTTTTTTTGCTCCAGATTCCATCTATGATATGTTACATCTTGTCATTGGTTCCTTTCATCTTCTCAGGTCTATGATAGTCTCTCAGTTTTTCCTTGTTTTTAATGACCTTCACACCTTTGAGGAGTATTAGCTAAGTATTTTGAAGAATGAACCTCAGTTGGGGTTTTATGATGTTTTTCTCATGGTTAGATGGGGTCATGGGTTTTGTAAAGAATAGCACAGAGATGAAGTGCCTTTGTCATTCACATCAGGGAGCAAAGTCCATGAACATAACTTATCACTGAGGATGTTAACCATGATCACTTGCCCAAGATAGTATTTTCCTATTTCTATTCCCTGTGAATTTATTCCCTTCCCCCTTCACCTTCCCATACTCTACTTTTCGGACTCAAGTCACTAAGGGGGTTGAAGAGAGAGGAAGGAGAAGATAAGGTTCACCTTCTGCAGGGAGAATATCTACATAAATGATTTGCAATTTTTTTATAAGGAAGATCTGTCTCTTTTCCTACAGTCATTTACTTATTTAATCCTTTATTTATCTAAATATGAACTTGTGGATATTTATCTTACACTTTGGGCTATAACCCAAAACTATGTTATTTATTTTGTTACTTGAATTATTCTATCTTTGGCCATTGGGGCCTCTTCCTGGTTGACTACATTAATATTTTAAAAGAGCACTAGGTGAGTGGGACTGCAAACTAGCGCAACCTCTGTGGAAAGCAATATGGAGATACCTTAAAGCGATACAAGTAGATCTTCCATTTGATCCAGCAATCCCATTACTGAGCATCTACCCAAAAGAACAAAAGACACTCTATAAAAAAGACACCTGCACTCGAATGTTTATAGCAGCACAATTCACAATTGCAAAGTTGTGGAAACAACCCAAGTGCCCATCAATATATGA
>CAUYRT010016651.1:0-43117 GCA_963574885.1 Lepilemur ruficaudatus
GAAAGAAAGGAAGGAAGGAAGGAAGGAAGGAAGGAAGGAAGGAAGGACGGAAGGAAGGGAGGGAAAGAAAGAAAGAAAGAAAGGAAGAAAGAAAAGAAAGAAAGAAAGAAAGAAAGAAAGAAAGAAAGAAAGAAAGAAAGAAAGAAAGAAAGAAAGAAAGAAAGAAAGAAAAAGAAATAGAGAGAGTAATTAGCTGGGCCTGGTGGCCCATGCCTATAATCCCAGCTACTCAAGAGGCTGAGGCAGGAGGATCACTTGAGCTCAGGAGTTTGAGGTTGCAGTGATCCATGATGATGCCACTGCACTCCAGTCTCTAGCCAGGGTAACAGAGTGACATTCTGTCAAAAGAAGAAAAAAAAGAAACTCTCTACCCAATTACTAAATGTACTTCATGTTGTAGAATACTCTTTATCAAAGGCCAGGAGGCAGTCTTGTATTGTTTAGGCTTTGGTCTGACGATCAAACTAAAATCACAGATCATGTATCATAATCAGATATTTTATGGTCTCAGAGCAATGCCTTAAGCATGTATCAATTTTAAGGAGTGATATAAGAGGACACTAGCTTGAGTGTCACCTTTATTTTTTATTTTTTGGCACTCAGGCCTTTGCCATGGGCTCTATTAAGTATTATTAAACATCAAGTGTTGCTTTCAGGGTAAGGTAGAATAGCATAAGCAGGAAAAGCTTTATAGGCTAATAAAAATGTAAATGAGATGTTCATCAGCTTGCTGCCCTGGAAAATGATGGAAGAAACATTACCTGAAAATTAGATTCAAAGATTACTGCTAATCAAATCAACCTAAATGAGAAATCACTTCATAACCATGCAATGTTTTGTGTGAATTTGCCTCTCTATAACAAGCCTTCTATGTAATGAAATTTGATTCCTACATCCTAGGTCCTTCATGTGTGTATATATGTATGTATATATCAAATATATATACATATAAATATGTGTATATATCTATATGTATAAGTAAATATATGTGTATATTTAGGTATATACATGTAAATATATGTATATATTTATGTATATACATATATATGTATGTATATAAATCATGTTATGATTTAGCATGTATCAGCTAAGTAGAAATAATTTGTTACATATTTGTAGCAGTTGATAAGAAACAGCTATGTATTTTTTTTTCTTTTTCTTTTTTTTTTTTATTGGGGGAAAACTACAAAGCATTTACAGTACAATGTTTACAGTCACAATTTGTAGTGAACTGATATCCCAAAATATATTACCACTCAAGTTGACTTATCTTGTTACATTCAAAAATCTACTCTGTCAAAATAGTCCATAGAGTACATACATAGTGCTCCAACTGTATCTACGTACAACCAACACTGATATGCGTAAGTTTTTTGCAATGTTTCTGTTGATATTTATGTGATATATTTATTACCCAAGGTCAGCCTCTCCTACTCCTGATCACCTTCCTCTAATAGAATGGCTTCAACCTGGCTACACATTACAGTCACCTGTGGAGCTTTACAAACTTGGCTACACATTAGAGTCACCTGGGGAGCTTTACAAGCTATTGATGCCAGACCCCATCCATAGAAATTTGGATTCAATTGTTATGAGGCTGGGTCTAGGCATCAGCAGCACTTAAAAGCTCGCAGGTGGTTCCAATGAGCAACCTGGGGTAGAAATTCTGTTTGATCTATTTGGAAAACAGCTCATGGTCTCAGTGCACTTTGGAGCCACCCATTCTGCAGTCCCCTTTCCCGCTGGTGTCCTCCTCCCCCAGCTCCACTCTGACCACGCTTGCTCCCCTGCTGCCCAGTGCCTGCAACTCAGCCCTACTGTTCTTCCCAGGGCAACGGTGCTATTTGTGCCACTGACCCCATGGAGGGGTGGGGTAGGAATGGCCCCACAGTGCCTTTACTTACCCATGCCTTAATCTCTCCTCAACAGTACCACACAAGGCTGGAGGAGAATAACTGGCTTTACTGGAAGATTGGAGATAATGGAAGGAAACTGAAGAGCAAAAGAAAAACTGCAAACTGTGCACCAAATGTGACTGCTCCAGTAGTCTAAGGAAAAAGAACCACCATCACTCAAGGAATGTTCACAGCCCCAGATCCCTGCCTTCTGCCACCTTCATTTCTTAGGCAATCCACAGGACACACTCTCAATAGAACATTTCCCAAACTCTGAGTTTCTCAGTCTAAAATAATATTGCATGAAAGGTGGAAAGGGGTCTACCATGATAAGGTAAAGGTATACCTCTTTTTTCTTCCTGATATTTCAGCCCATAGCCATTGAATAAAATACACACATAGACATACACACAGACAAAAATTCACAGATAAAATTCCTACCAAGGATTTAGAGAAACATTTTCCTCAATGTAAGTTAACGTGGCCCCCATATATTCATATATTGAAGATAATGTTTTGTCTTATTATGCAAGTCAACCTCAGCCTCACCGCCCCACAACTATCTCTTATACCTCTACTTACAAGCCCTTGCCAGAGACCTGTTGGTATTTAACTGTCTCATTTCTGCATCTTTTTCAAGCATCAGAAACGTTGGCCTTAATGGCCACACTGTGGATGCCACAAAGAAGAAGCAAAGCATTCATAAAATCTTTGCCCAAACCAATGTCCTGAAATATTTCCCCTATGTTTTCTTCTGGGCATTTTATAGTTTTGGGGCTTATATTTCATTCTTTAATTCATTTTGAGTTGATTTTTCTATATGGTAAGAGATATGGGTCATTCTTCTGCATATGGATACCCAGTTTTCCAGGCTCCATTTTTTAAAGAGGCTGTCCTTTCCCTCAATGTATGTTCTTGGTGTCTTTGTTGAAAGTCAATTGGTTGTAAATATGTTGATTCACTTCTCGGTTCTTTATTCTGTTCCATCGGTCTATGTGTCTGTTTTTAAACCAGTACCAGGATGTTTTGGTTACTATAGCTTTGTAGTATATTTTGATGTTAGGTAGTGTAATGCCTCCAGCTTTGTTCTTTTTCTTGGGATTGCTTTGGCTATTTGGAGTCTTTTGTGGTTTCATACAAATTTTAAGATTTATTTTTTCCTATTTCTGTAAAGAATGTCTTTGGTATTTGATAGGGATTGCATTGAATCTGTAGATTGCTTTGGGCATTGCAATCATGTTGACAATATTAACTATTCCACCCCATGCACGTGAGATGTCTTTCCATTTTTGTGTGTGTCTTCTTCAATTTCTTTCATTGGTGTTTTGTAGTTTTCATTGTACAGATCTTTCACGACCTTGGTTAAATTTATTCCCAGGATTTTCTTTTTTGTTTTTTGGGGGTTTTTTTTCTGTTTTTTGTTTTGTTTTTTTTTTTTTTTTGTAGCTAGTGTACATGGGACTGCTTTCTTGATTTCTTTTTCAGCTGGTTTGTTATTGGTATATAGAAGTGCTACTGATTTTTGTATGTTAATTTTGTATCCTGAAACTTTACTACATCATTTGTTTATCAGTTGTAAGAGTTTTTTGATGAAGTCTTTGGGTTTTTCTTGATTTAAGATAATGTCATCTGCAAATGTGACAATTTGACTTCCTCTTTTCCAATTGGATGCCCTTTATTTCTTTCTCTTGCCTAACTTCTCTGGCTAGGACTTCCAGTACTATGTTGAATAAGAGTGGTGAAAGTGAACATTCTTGTCTTGTTCTAGTTCTCGGAGAAAAAGCCTTTAGCTTTTCCTCATTCAGTTTGATGTGAGCTGTGGGTTTGTCAGATAGGGCTTTATTGTGTTGAGGTTCATTCTTTCTACATCTAATTTGCTGAGAGTTTTTATCATGAAGGAATGTTGAATTTTATCAAATGCTTTTTCTGCATCTATTGAGATGATGATATGGTTTTTGTCCTTCATTTGATTGATGTGATGTATCGTATTTATTGATTTGCATATTTTAAGCCATTTTTGCATTTCTGATATAAATCCCAGTTGATCATGATGTATAACCTTTATTTTTATTTTTTAGAGACAGGGTCTTCCTATGTTTCCCAGGCTGGCCTTGAACTCCCAGGCTCAAGCAATCCTTCTGCTTCAGCTTCCCAAGTAGCTGGGACTACAGGCACTCCACCACACCCAGCTCATGGTGTATAATCTTTTTTATCTTTTGGGTCCAGTTTGCTAGTATTTTGTTAAGTATTTTTTCATATTTTCTTCAGGGATATTGACCTGTAGTTTTCTTTTTTTGTTGTGTTCTTGTCTGGTTTTGGTTTTGGGATAATGCTGGCTTCATAGAATGAGTTTGGAAGAATTCCCTCCTCTTCAATTTTTTTGGAATAGTTTGAGAAGAATTAGTGTTATTTCTTCTTTAAATGTTTGTAAAAACACAGCATGAAGCTATCCAGTCCTAGGCTTTTCCTTTTTGGGAAATGTTTACACTGCTGGTGGGAATGTAAATTAGTAAAGCCATTAAGGAAACCAGTGTAGAGATTCCTCAAAAAACTAGAATTACCATGTAATCCAGCAATCTCACTACTGGGTATATATCCAAAGGAAAAGAAATCAGTATATCAAAGAGATATTGCACCCCATGTTTACTATAGCACTATTTACAATAACTGAGGTATGGAATCAACCTATGTATATATCAACAGATGAATGGGTAAAGAAAATGTGGTACCAACAATACACTCAAGATGGTTAACAGACCTAAACCTAAGGCTTGAAACCTTAAGAATCATAGAAGAGGATGTTGGGAAGACCCTTTCAGACATCAGCCTAGGCAAGGAATTCTTGCAGAAGACCCCCAAAGCAATTAATGCAGCAACAAAAATAAACAAATGGGATCTGATCAAATTAAAAAGCTTCTACACAGCCAAAGAAACTATTACTAGAGCAAATAGACAACCTACAGAATGGGAGAAAATATTTGCTCTCTACACCTCCGAAAAAAGTCTGATAGCAAGAATCTACATAGAACTCAAAAGAATTAACAAGAAAAAAATCAAACAACCCCATTTATAAATGAGCAAAGGAGATGAACAGAAACTTTTCCAAAGAAGACAGAATAATGGCCAGCAAACATATAAAAAAATGTTCATCATCTCTAATCATTAGAGAAATGCAAATCAAAATCACAATGAGATACCACCTAACCCCAGTGAGATTGGCCTCTATCAAAAAATCCCAAAACAACAAATGATGGCGAGGATGTGGAGAGACAGGAACACTCTTACACTGCTGGTGGGACTGCAAATTAGTGCAACCTCTGTGGAAAAGAATTTGGAGATTCCTCAAAGAGCTAAAAATAGAATTACCATTAGAGCCAGCAATAGCATTATTAGGCATCTACCCAAAAGAGCATAAGACATTCTATTATAAAGACATCTGCACCCGAATGTTTATGGCAGCACAATTCACTATTACTAAAATGGAAACAACCCAAGTGCCTGTCACTTCATGCGTGGATTATTAAAATGTGGCATATGTTTACAATGGAATACTACTCAATTTTAAGAAACGACAGTGAGCTAGCACTGCTTATATTATCTTGGATTGAGCTTGAGCCCATTATTCGAAGTGAGGTGACACAAGATGGGAAGAATGGGCTCCACATGTACTCACCATCAAATTGGTACTGACTGATTAACACTATGGTGCTCAAATGATGGTGGTGTTCACCAGGGATTTGGGGAGTGGGGAGGTAGACCCACATCTGAGGGATGTGGTGAGTATTGTGGGGGGGGGCATGCTTGAAATGTATTTGGGGATGGGAATTAGGGGTCTCAACAGGGGGAAGGAAATGTTCTAAAACTGATTTGTGTGAGTCAGTACAACTGTACAACTTGGTAAATTTACTAATAATCATTTAATTGTACACTTAAAATGGATTAATTGTATGGCATAAAAATTATACTTCAATAAAGTTGGTAAAAAAAGAAAACAATTTTGCTAATAGTGTATCATTTTGGAACTATGCAACAAGTAAGCATTTTAGAATAATTATATAGCTTGTTATTATGAAGACAAGTGTATCTCTATCTTTTTATCATTTCCTTTTTGTGGAGAGTTAGATAATAATATGTTCATACATACAGTGAAGGACAACAATAAATAGTAAAAACAAAAATCAGGTGAACATTCCATAGCAAGTTTTATTCTGTTCTTGCTGCAGTCTCTTCTATTTTTTGGTTTTGATTGTTTTATATGGCTTCTGTTAAATGATTTATTTCACTCATATGGATTTACTATAAATTAGTAACTCCTATTCTAATTTTTCTTCTAAGTTATTGGGCTATATTTTCAACTGATGGCTGAACATCTCTGCCTGGGTGACACAGAGGCAACAAAAAGTAAATGAAACTAAGGGCAAATTAATTATTAATATCTTCTCCCATGCATATATCCCTCTTTATATTAACCTAAACCAATTCATGTCTCCACCATCTAATCTATTTCCCAAGATACACACACACACACACACACACACACAAACACACACACACGCCATCCTTAGTTTCTTGCCCTCTCTAATCACCCATTGTCAATATGTCTTTTCAGTTCCATTCCCATAACTCAAATGCAACCTCTAATACATCCACAATCCTTTAGTTCATGTGATGCTGAGTACTTGGCCAAACTTTTGAAATATTCATCTATTTAGTGTTTTTGCCCCCATTGTCGCTCTGTGCAAATCCCCCCTTCTTCTAGAATTAACCTTCTAGAAAACAAATTTGATAGTGTCAGTCCTTTGCTAAGGGCATGCCAATGTTTTCTTATCATCCTAAAGTCCAAACTTCTTGAAATAGCATTCAGGGCCCTTCACCATTTTATACCAGCCTACTTTTATTGCCTTTACTTCCAGTAGGTTAAGAAGTTTGGACTTTATCCTAGATCATGGCTAGTCATGTGGGATTTTAAGCACAAGATTGACATGGCCAAAATTGCATGCTAGAAAGGCCATTCTAGTTGCAGTTTGCAGAAAAAGATTGAAAGCCATCTTCCTTATGCATTTCCCCTAGTTTATGTACCTGGAATTGCTACCAATGGTCCTAATTCTTCTCTTTTGGAGCTGCATTTTCTATATCTAATTCATCTTTACCAAACTGCTCTTCAGATTATTTATTAAAACACAGTTTTTATGTCCCACCAGAGGTCATTGATAAGACGTTGGCTTCTTCTCTAAGTGAGTTGAGTCTGACCAGAGAAGATACATGATCTGACATGCATTTTACAAGGATCACACCCTGGCTCCTGCATTGATAATACATTGTAAGAGTAAGGAGATGAGTTAGGAGATTATAGTAATAATCCAGATGATAGATAATGGTGGCATGAACTAGAGAGGTAGCCGTGGAGGCAGTGAGAAGTTGTAGGATACTGATATATTTTAAAGATAAAACAATATCTACCAGTGTGTTGAATATGGCATGTAAGAGAAAGAAGGACATCAAGGGGGACTCCGAGGTTTTCGACCTAAGAAATTGGTAAAAATGTCATTGCCAGTTACTGATATGGGTAAAATTGAAAGAAGAATATTTTGGCGGGAGAATATTAGGAGCTTAGTTTTTTAATATGTTGATTAGAACATGCTTATTTGTCATCTAAGAGGTTATGTAGAGTAATTCGTTGTATAAACAAGTATGGAACTCAGAGGAGAGGACTGGGCTGGAGAGAGAAATTTGAGAGTGATCAGAATATAGATGATATTTAAAGCCTGCACCTAGTTGAGATCACCAAAGGGGTGAGTATAGGTAGAGATGAGAAGAGTTCCAAAGATTATGCCTTTTAGGCAGAAATGTTAAGAGGTCCATGAAATGCGAGGGAAATAGCAAAGGAGATCAAGAAGGAGCAGCCAGAGATGTTGAAAGATAATCAGAAAAATGCATTGGACTGAAAACCAAATGAAAAAAAAAGTATCTCGAGAAGGAGAAAGTGAGCAACAGGGTCAATGCTGCTGATAAGCCAAGTAACATAAGGAAGAAAACTGACCAGTAAATTTGGTGACCACGATAGAATAAGTGCTCCAATTATCTATTGCTGCATAACATATCACTCCAAAATTTAGTGGCTTGAAACAACACCCATTTAATTATTATTTGTCACAGTTCTCAGATTTGACTGGGCTCTGTTAAGTGATTCTCACACATGGCCTCTCATGTAGTTGCAGTCAGATGGTGGTTGAAGTGGGGGTCCTCTCAAAGCCTTTCCCACTCATGTCTGGGGACAAACGCTGGTTGCCTGCTGGGACGTCAACTGGAGCTGTCAGCTGGAACACCTACAGTGGGCTCTCCGTGTGTCCTGGGGTTTTTCACTGTTTGGTGGCTGAATTCCAAGAATGAGCATCCCAATAAATCCAGGTAGAAGCAGCAGCACCTCCTGTGAAAAGCCTTGAGAGTCACACATTGCTTCTGCAACATTTTCCTCATTAGAAGTGAGTCAATAAGGCCAGCACTATTCAAAGGTATAGAAATTAGACTCCACTTCTTGATGGGAGGAGTGTCAAAGAATTAGCAGAAATATTTTAAAACCAACACAAAGTTTCAGTGGAGAAATCCAGACAAGACAGGAGTCAAAAGAAAATGGAGATAGAAATTAGAGAAAACAATATCAACAAATATTTTGAAGACTTTTATACTTTAAACGAGAGCCTCTAACTAGAGCAATAGATGGAGGGGAAGAGAATTTAAAGGATGCATTTTGTTTTTAAGGTAAGTGGCAGCATGTTTGTATGCTGATAGGCATCATCCACTAGTGAGAAAGACTGTGATGATACAGAAGAGAGAAAAGTTATTGAAGAAATTTATTTGACTATGTGAAAGGATATGGTGTATGGTGGGAAAAAAGTGTGATTGACCTTAGCTAAGAGTACTAACCATTATTTCATAATAATAATACAAAAAGAGTTGATATAGGCAAAGATGCAGTTAGGGAAGGATTTCTCTTTGGATTGTTTCTATTTTCTCTGTGAGTTAGGAAGCAAGGTCATCAACCTGAGAATGAAGATGGTGAAGAAGGTGCTGGATGTTTGAAGAGAAAGGCAAAAGTATGTTACAGAAGGGTAGAAAAGTAAACAGATAAAGGAAATATAATAGTATTACTCATCTCTCTTGAGGCTATTGATGTTGAATATAAAATGAGACTAGTCTGCATGGATGAGAATGTGTATTTTTGTCTAGCCACATTGAGACTCATGTGTGCAGAGATGTAGTTAAGCAAGGAGCTGGATTGAACCAGAAATCACAATGGTGATTCAGTCAAATGAGTACAACAGTGCAAATAGAAAGTGGCAAGGGAGTTGCATGTATGCAATTAACTTATTCTGATAATTGACTATTGAATGCAACTGAGTAAGCAGAGATCTGAGGATATAAGTGGGGTGACAGATAACAAAAAGAGAGGTTGATATAGAAGGATATATACATTCAATGTATTGGAAATCCTAGATGAGTCAAGGATGTTTTTGATGGACTGAGTTGAAATGTTAGGAGGTGGTGGTCACGGAACAGGATTATTGAGGAGCTGTGGTTATTAGAAATGATAAAGTCTAGGGTAAAGACTGGCTAAGGGGGAGGAGAACAAGTTCATTGGAGGACAGGAAAAAGAACTGAGAGGACAAAGGATTGATAGGACCATCTGTGTTTATACTGAAATTGCCCAGAACTAAAACAGTAGTAGTAGTATTGGAGAGTGATAGAAAGCCAGGGGTCTGTAAATGCCTGCAGTGGGGAGGGGGATCTATGTTGTGAAAAGATTAGATACTTTTCAAATGGAGGGATTTATGCTGATGGTGATAATTTCCAGAAGGTCCAGTGAATGAATTTCAAGAGTTGAGGAAGGGTAGAAAAATGATAAGAAAAAGGATGCAGCATGGGTTTTACAGTCCACGAGATGAGCAATGGATGGGCCAGGACTCCTGGCTTCTTCTTGTTCCTGGTATCAATGATAAAAGCAGAATGAAATTTTTATTTTTATTGTGGTAAAAAAATAGTATGAAATCTACCCTCTTAACAAGTTTATAAGTGTACAGTATTGTTAACTGTATGCACATTGTTGTACAGAAGATCTCTAGAATTTTTTCATCTTGCATATTTGAAACTACATTGAACAACTCCTCATTTCCCCTAACTCCTGGCAGCTGCCATTCTACTTTCTGTTTCTATGAGGTTGACATTTTAGGTTCCACATATAAGTAGATTCATGCAGTATTTGTCCTTCTGTGACTGTTAGAAATATAAAATTTCATGATACATAAAAGCAAATTACAAATACAGCATCTACACAACTTTCTGAAAAACATGAAGTACACACAAATACACACACAGACAAAGACTCACACACATGCATTTAGATAAGTACCAGCTAGATATAAAGTGGATTATGAGAATTCTTGTCAGTAGGTAATGAAATTATTGGTTATTCACTTAGTGTAATGTCCTCAGGGTTCATTTGTGTTGTAGCATATGACAGGACTTCCTTCTTTATAAGGGTAATAATATTCCATTGTGTATATATACCATATTTTCTTTATCCATTCATCTATTGGTGGACACTTAGGTTGTTTCCAAGTCTTAACTATTGTAAATAATGCTGCAATGAACATGGGATTACAAATATCTTTTTAAGATCCTGCTTTCAATTTTTGGATAAGTATCCAGATGTGATATTGGTGGATCATAGGGTAACCTTATTTTTAATTTTTTTGAGGAACATATGTAATATTTTCCATGGCATATTTTCCACCATTTTACATTCCTACCAATGATGCACAAAATTTTCAATTTCTCCACATCTTCACCAATATTTGTTATTTACCATTTGTTTGATAATGGTCATCCTAATAAATGAGAAATAATAGTACCTTATTGTCATTTTGACTTACATTTCTTTGATAATTAGTGATATTGGGCATTTTTTCATATACATATTGGTCATTTGCATGTATTCTTTGGGGAAATGTATATTCAAGTCTTTTGCCTACGTTTTGGTTGAGTTATTTGCTTTTTTGCTATTGAGTTGTATCAGTTCCTTATATATTTTGGAAAATAACCCCTAATCAGACATCAGCATTTTTTTCCTCCTATACCATGGGCTGTCCTTTCATTTTGTTGACTGTTCCCTTTGCTATGCAGAAGATTTTTAGTTCTGTAGCCCCACTTTGTATATTTTTATTTGTGTTACCTATGCTTTTGGGGTCATATCCAAGAAATTATTGCCAAGCTCAATGTCATGAAGCTTTCCCACTATGCTTTCTTCTAGTCTGTAAGACTTACAGTTTCAGGTCTTATGTTTAAATCTTTAATCATTTTTGAGTTGGTTTTTCTATTTGTTATAAGATAGGGGTCCAGTTTCAATATTTTGTATGTGGCTATACAGTTTTTCTCAGCATCATTTGTTGAAGAGAAAGAAAACTGATGTTTAATAATGATAGTCTCAAGACAGATAGATGGCAAGCCTGTAGGAAGCACACAGTGGTGAAAAGCCCTTCCAGGAGCCCACAGAGTTCTGGGGCTCCCATTTGATCCCTGATAATGGATGTGTGGTGTCCTGTAAAGAGGTCTTCTCACTATCAGCTCATAAATTCCCTTCTGACCTCTGCTGAAGGAGAACTCTGGGCCAGTACTACTGTGGTCTTATTCTGAGTCCATGGGAACTCTTTTGACCTCTGCCTATGGTATTCCGCAAAGGAGTGGTCTTAATAAAAGGATGTAGAGGTTTTTTAATTTCTTTTTTTTTCCCCATTGACTGACGATTTATTTTTCTTTTGTTGATTCTCAGTTTTGTTGATGTATGATTAACTTACATTAAAGTGTATATATTTAAAGTGTAATTTTTTTTAATTGGGGGAAAACTACAAAGCATTTACAGTACAATGTTTACAGTCACAATTTGTAGTGAGCTGATTTCCCAAAATATAATACCACTCAAGTTGACTGTACACGTCGGTAAATTCACTGAAAATCATTTAATTGTACACTTAAAATGGAATGTTGGTTGTACGTAGATACAGTTGGAGCACTATGTATGTACTCTATGGACTACTTTGACAGAGTAGATTTTTAAATGTAACAAGATAAGTCAACTTGAGTGGTAATATATTTTGGGAAGTCAGCTCACTATAAATTGTGACTGTAAACAATGTACTGTAAATGCTTTGTAGTTCCCCCCCCCAAAAAAAAAGAATGCTGAGAATTTATACTTTGAGTGGTCCTTGGGCCATACCTTTAGAAATACTAACTTAAGATGTCTGTTTCCTATTTCTCAGCTCCAAGTATTTTTAATTTCAAAAGCAGAATAAATAATATTGATGATTAAAAAAAAAAAAAAAACCTAATCCTAACTCTAAATCAAAGGGTTCCTTAGTGAAACATTAGAAGCATCTTTTTTTTTTCCTTATTCTTTTTCCCCCAAAATATTAAGGGGTACAAGTGTTTTAGATTACATGGATCACTTTTGTAATGCTTGAGCCCCAGCTGTAGGTATGCCCATCACTCAAATAGTGTTCACTGTACCCATGAGTTAGCTTTTCGCTTCTCCCCACTCCTCCCCCTTTCCACTGAGTTCTACTTCCCTTTGTGCACATGTGTGTTCGTCAGTTAGTTTGTTGGAAAAATTGGAATAGAAGGATGCTGTCCCATCTGACACTGGCTATAACCACTGTGGTCCAATTGTACTGTATCCAGCGTAATCCTGACTATATAATAAAATAAAAATAAACAAAGTCATAAAGATTGGAATAGAAGAAGGCCAGGCGCGGTGGCTCACGCCTGTAATCCTAGCACTCTGGGAGGCCGAGGCGGACGGACTGCTCAAGGTCAGGAGTTCGAAACCAGCCCGAGCCAGAGCGAGAACCTGTCTTTACTAAAAATAGAAAGAAATTGATTGGACAACTAAAAATACATAGAAAAAAATTAGCAAGGCATGGTGGTGTGTGCCTGTAGTCCCAGCTACTTGGGAGGCTGAGGCAGAAGGATCGCTTGAGCCTAGGAGTTTGAGGTTGCTGTGAGCTAGGCTGATGCCACGGCACTCTAGCCTGGGCAACAAAATGAGACTCTGTCTCAAGAAAAAAAAAAAAAAAAAACAAAGGTTGGAATAGAAGAAACAAAACTATCATTTTCCTATAATAGGATTTTCTACATGAAAAAGTCCCCTAAATCTACACACTAATTATGAGAATCAATAAGAGAGTTTATCAAGATTACTGCTACTACTCAAAATGCAAAAATCCTTAGCAAATCTATATACCTTGCAACAAAGATTTAGAAAATATAACTTTCAAAGGATACTATTTAAAATACTACAAAAATAACTGACACCTAGGGATGAATCTAACAAAAGATGTGAAAGATCTTCACGAATAAAAACTTTACTTAAAGCTATTAACAGTTTACAATAATTTAGAAAGGCAATATATTCATGGATAGAGTGACTTAAATATAAAAAGATACAATTTTTCCCCTAATTGACCAATAAAAGAAATGTAACTACAGTCAATCTCAATAGGTGATTTCATGGGTCTTGTTCAGTTGATTCTAAATTTGTATAAATACCATGGCCAAGACACTCTTGAAAAAGAACAAAAGTAGAGAAGGGATTTCTCTACAAGATACAAAGACTAATTTTAAAATGATAGTAATTAAAAGAGTGGTGTTTGTGCAAGAATAGACAAATAGACCAACAGAACCAAAAAGGAAGCTCAGAAACAGACCTGTACATATGTGAAAACTGATATGCACACCAGTGGTGGCAGTGTAGACCAAGAGAAAAATATAGACAATATAAATGCCAACACAAGTGATTATTCATATATAAAAAAAGAAAACGTATCCCTACTTCACACCACACACACAAAAAAATTACAGATGGATCAAGGACTAAAATGTGAAATATGAAACATTAAAAGTTTTACAATAAGACAATATTTTTATGACTTCAGGATAAAGAAGTTTTAACCAAATTATAAAAAGTGCTAAACTTAAAACATAGACAATGGTGACTTCGTCTTAAAATTAAGATTTTCTATTCATAAGAAACCACTAAACTTCAAGAAAATCTCTTGGGGAGAACATATGGGTAGCACATAAAATGATAAAAGATTAGGATCCATAATATAAAAAGAAATTCTACAAATCAAAAAAAAAATAAACAACTAAATAGAAAAATGGCCAAAGGTAATGAACATGCCCATAATGGAAGTGACAGTACAAATAGTCCAATGATCACATGACAAGATGATCAACCTCATTACTACTTAGAAAATCGAAATTAAAATTTTAAACAGGTACAATTTCTCACCACTGAATTTGCAAAAATTAAAGTCTGGCAATACCAAGTATTGCTGAAAAGGTGGAGTTACAGATCATACATTGTTATAAGGTCAATACGGGGACATTGAGGACTTTGACAAGAGCAGCTCTGGTGGTTGGTGTAGGTGAAAGCCTGACCAGAGATTTGAGAGACGCGGGGTGGAAAGGAACAAGAGGCAGTGAGTGTAGACGGTGCGGAGAAATGGGGCAGCACCTGGTGAGAGAAGTCAGGTCACACGTTTTTATTTGTTTTCCCCAACCTCCTCAGGTGGGAAATATATATATAAGGAAAATTCTTGATGCAATTCTTGATTCCATTCTTTCCAATGGAAAGAATTGGTGGAGCGATGCTGTTGAGAAGACAAGAGGGGCTGGAATGAAGGCAAGAGTGGAGGAAGGGACTTCGGAGAGCAGCATGGATGGTTCACCTGCAGGAACGGGAGGAGACAGAGGCGCAGGCGCAGGTGCTGGCAGGTGGGCAGATGTGGCAGCAGAGTCAGTAGAAGCCCCTCCGATGCGCTATTTTCTCAGTGGAGTAGGAAGCAAGATCATCAGCTAAGAGGATGAGGGGAAGATGCTGGAGGTCTGGGGAAAAGAAAAGTTTGAAATGCTCATCTAGAAAAGCAGAAGGGCGAATGGATTAGGTGAGTACATTGCAACAGCCCCAGGTCATCGAAGACCCATTTGAGATTTGTGGTCATGAATTGAAGGTGAGACCCACCAGCAAGATTGCAGATTTTTTTTCCCCCAGCCATATTCAACATCACGAGAGCAGGCATAAGGGAAACAGATTTCCATTTAACCAAGACTGTTTCTTTGCCAAGTCTGCATGACAAATGGAGAGGGAAGAGAGTTGAGGACATAGGAAGGGAGAGAGTACGATGATTAATCTTGGAATTCGAGTGGGCAAAGGTGAGGAAACAGGATGTCAAGTGGCTGAGGAGTGGTGAAAAGTGGCAGGGTCAATAGATGGAAGATCCCCGTGGTCTCTAAGGATTGTTGGGACTGGGGGACTGGAAAGAGTGAACTGGTGCGATTAAAGGTGGCAGAGTGGGATGAGTAAGATTATGAGTAGTGTCAATTATTGGTCATAATGTATCTAAGAAAAAGAAGTAAGGGAGAATGGAAGATGGTTTTTGAAGTAGAGAAATGCAAAGAAGTGAGACTCCAGAAGACTCATCTTTAAGTAAATCCACACAAATTAATAGGGGCACATGTTGTAGAGAATGACAGTGCACCCAGAGTTAAAATAGTCAAGAAATAAGGAGGGCTCCTACCCTACTTAGGTCAAGTGGTGTGAGGGCTGTTGGGGAAGAACATCCACCACTTAAGAGGGCTGCAGTGGAAGCAGTAAATTTAGGGGAAAATACAAAAAATTTTATTTTAAAACATATCAGTTCATTCTTTAAAATGAGATTGCCCGTATTCTGAAATGCTGCCAGTCAACTTTGAACAGCTCAAGTTCTATATACTTTACTGATTAATTCTTATGATCTGCTCAGAATACATGTGTTTTTTTTCAATTATCAATCATTCATTCAACAAATTTTTATTCAGTGTACACTCAATAAATATTCACTTAGGTGCTTAGAATTCATCAGCAGGAACAAAACAAAGATCCCTGCCCTTGCAGAGCTTATTTTGCAAGCCTATTTATTTTCTTTTCAATTTTGTGCAGAAATCAGAGGAGTGGATTGTCTTGCTCTTATGGTAAACTATCTTGCTCCAAGTATACTGAACAAGGGGAGCCAGGTAAAAAGAAAATAAAAACTAAGGTACCAAAGACTGGGCGCTGAGTGGGAAGTTTTGCTGTCAAGCAGGGAACCCAGCCCAGGACAGGGCACAGGTATGTTCCCACGGATGAAAAGTGAGGAAGATTTTTTTAAAGCCTATTTTAATCCATTTTGTGCTGCTATACCAGCATCCCTGAGACTGGGTAATTTATAAAGAACAGAAATTTATTTCTCACAGTTCTTGGGGCTGGAAAGTCCAACATTGAGGGGTTGGTGTCTGGTGTCTTTATGCTGTGTCATCCCGGGGGGGATGGGAAGGGCCTCCCTCTGAGAGGGAGGAGGCTGAATTTACCCTTTTTATCAGGAGCCCACTCCTGTGATAAATAATTCATTCCCACATTAATCCACTCATGAGGGCAGAGCCCTGATGACCTGATCAACTCTTAAAGGCCTTGCCTCTTAGTACTGTCACAATGGCAATTAAATTTCAACATGAGTTTTGGAAGGGCATGCAAACCACAGCAAAGCCCGAAGATCAGGAGTGACTTCTGTCCCATATTACAAGGCAAGGTCTCCATGTGCTGTTGACTGAATGATAAGGTCTGGGTTTTTCATTTGGGTGGGCAAGAACTGGCTGGAAGTGGTTACCTGTGAACGTGAGGCACCCCTCCCAGGATCATGGTGTCCAGCTGCCTCTGCCACATATGTGACCTGCCCAAGTTGGGTTTGTGCAGGTGTTGGCAGGCTGATGGCTGGATCAGGAGTGGTTGGTCCAAGGTCCCAGAAACAATCTGTAGTAGTTTCCGGGGCTGTCGAAACCAAGCATCACACACCAGGTGGCTTAGAATTCCAGAAATATATTGTCTGACAGTTCCTGAATGCTAGAAGGTTTCATAGGGCCTCTGAAACCTGTAGGGCAACCCTTCCTGGCCTTTTCTTAGCTTCTGGTGGTTTGCTAGCAAGCTTCGGCATTCCTGACTTATAAATACATCCTCCATCTTCCATGTCCTTCTGCCTACGTGTCTTCCCTTCATGTGTGTTTGTCTCTGTGTCCAAATTTCCCCTTTTTATGAAGATATGAGTTATATTGGACTAGAGTCCACCCTAGTGACCTCATTTTAACTTGATTACCTCTGTAAGAACTCTATTTCCAAGTAAGAGCACGTTCTGAGGTACTGGGGTTAAGACTTCAACATATCTTTTTTTAGGGCACAATTCAATCCATGACACAGTCCCATTCCCAAGTGATGGTTCTAAACTCTAGACCTGCCTAATTGCTACTGCATCTCCCTTTCCACCTCTCAACCTGTCAGACCTCCAAAGCCCACAGTGTGCCACATTCTATCCTTCTACACAGCTCGTTATGGGCTGAAGTGTACCCTGCCAAAATCCGTACACTGAAGTCCTCATTCCCACTACCTCGGAACTTGACTGTATCTGGAGACTTGGCCTCTAAAGGGGTGATTGAGTTCACATGGGGCCGTAAGGATGGGTCCTAATCTGATCTGACTGGTGTCCAGGAAATGTGGGCACAGAGAGAGACGCTAGGAGTGTGCTCGGAGGGAAGGCCCTGTGAGGACGCAGGGAGAAGGTGGCTGTCTGCTAGCCCAGGAGAGAGACCTCAAGAGGAAGCAAGCCTGCAACAGCTTGATCGTTGACTTCCAGCCTCCAGAACTGTGAGAAAATAAATTTGTGTTAAGCCACCTAGTCCGTGGTGTTTTGTCAGGGCAGCCCGCACAGATGAGGGCACTATTGGCCGCCTCTCCCCTTTCAATAGCAAGTGCTCTGGAAGTCTGTGTGCGAAGCCCACCCGGTGATGTTCTTTCTCAGACTGCCGGGTGGACACAGGTGCCCGGAGACAGTGTCATGTTTCTGACAGCTGCCCGGCGTGGCCTCTCCTGCCTGCGGCGCCCGGCAGCGAGTGAGGGCGTGGTGGAAGCAGGAGGGGGATCCCAGCAGCTGCAGCGGGCAACTCCCGGGGCAGAGCCAGGGAAAGGGGAGCACGGGAACGTCACGCAGCTTGCCTCAGAAACACCTCGACTGAAAAGCTCAGTTCAGACTTGAAGTTCTTATTTATTTCAATAGGTCCAGAAATGGAGACAGGAGGAAGCCACACTCCCCGACTCTCCCTCACCCCCCACGTCATCACTCGGCCCTTCTTTGGTTTCTCCTCCTTGGGTTTCTCCTGAATGCCGCTTTCTCTCCCGGTGGCCATCCACGTGCTCCTCCTCCACGCCTCTTCGCGTCTCCACTTGCTTCGCGGCCTTTCCTGGGTAACAGCCGCGGAAGCTGCAAAGAGCCCTGGGCGTTGGGCACGTCGTGGTTCCGGGCTCTGTGGACACAGCTGTGAATGAGATTGACTTAGGAGTTTACGCTCTTGTACTCTAAAGACAGAAGATAAGCAGGAGAACTGTCAGAGAGTAACGTGCTGAGAATTAAAATGGAGAGACGCGATCGCAACTGTGCAACCCTTCGGGGGACGGCTCTCCATTGGGTGGCTTTTGGTGCACCTCTTGTGGCGTTGAGGAGAGCAATTGACAATTTATGATCCACAACACTATTAGTCAGGCGGCAGAAGTGCTAGATACACCACAGGGTTCTGCCATTTTTGCTCCACGTGACAAAAAAGCAAATAAATTTTCTTATCTATACCAGACAGAAGGTGCAATCAGACCTAGTTAGAAAATGAATAATCAGTGGTCACAGGTCCCATTTCCTTTGTTTAGAGAGGATATTTAGTTGTCACCAGGCTTTCTTATCAGGCCTCTGGTAAGCAAAGGGCATGGTATTAAAGGATATGACCTAAGAAAACAAAAACCAACAGATGCATATTTTATCCTGATACCTTCTTTAAGACATAGACATCCCGGGACATTGGAAAGAGACTTGGGATACCAAAGCCAGGCCTGGTCCTACAGGCCTCAGCACGGAGTCCAGGGTATCCTTTCAAGTGGAGAAAGCTTTGCAGAAACTTCCCCTTGCTCGAGAATTCAGCCCCCCAGGTCTTGGAGGGGTATCCCAAACTCTTGGAGTTGGAGGTGCTCTGTGGCAGCCCTTGGTGTAGAGCTCTGCCTGGAGGGGCGCAGGGGTGAGGGGTGCAGGTGGTGCCAGAGCAATGGGGCCTCCAGGCCTCCCTCTGAGATGTGGCAGGAAATAAGGTTTGGATCTGGTCGCCAACGTTCATTCCAGGACCCGCACACTGACCTTAGGCTCGGAAAGGGACTCACCGATCAGTGGCTGCTTTTGAGGGGCCTGCCAGGATTTGAAATGAAGCAGAAGTTCTGATAACATCCAGCCACAAGTTTAGATCTTTTTTTTTTAACCCAAGCAGAATAGTGAGATAGCTTGACATTTTGCATGCTTAAATTTAGAACAGACTGCAAAAATTGAATACCCACGTCATAAACTGCTTCATTTAAGCACAACACACATAGCCAGACTTAGTTGCATGTGACTTGTATCTTGAGAGTGCTTCCTCCTTAGCTAAAACTTAAAACCGTTAATGTGGCTAATGAACGTGAGTCTGAGAATGAGGCCACTCACCTCCAGTCCTGCCTCTCGCTTGGCTGACAAAGCTGCCCGTCTGGGCCTCAGCAAACTTCTCTCTGAGACTGCATGGTGGCGTGTGCAATGCCTGGCTGTCATGCCCAAAGGACACACATGATCCGAGATGACCACAGACAGTAGTGAAGGTACACCGCAGTGTCTGGGAGCATGTGAGCAGGGGTGTCTATGAGATTACCCTACTTCTATGCCTAATAATGGTTATGAGTAACCATTGGAAGCATGCTTTGCCTGTCTTAATTCTCCTAATTCCCATCACAACCTATGGGGTATTGCCATTTTACCAATGAGAAACCTGAAGCTCAGAGAGGTTAAGTTACTCATCCAAGCTCACACAGCTCTAAGTGGGGACCCAGGCATCGAAGTGCATGCCCCTGCCTTGCAGCCTCTTGGTGTCAGCCCTGAGCACTTAGCACCACCACTGAACGGAAGGATGGGAACCAGATAGAGCTGGTGATTCTGGCTGGAAGATGCTCCCATGGGGAGTGGTTGGCTTTGGTTCTGTATGAGTGCTGGAGAGAGAGTGACTCGTCAGAGGGCAGGAGGCATTGATAGAAGATAAAATGATTGATTCAGTCTAGAAAAAATTATTGCTCCAGCACCGTGAGCTAGGTGCAGTATTTTAAAAAGTTCCCTTTTGAGAAAATTGAGGTAGGTCTTAGAAAAATGAATATAATAGAAGAAAAAAAGAAAGGCCAAAGGAGGCCAGTGGTTCAGCTGTGAATATTCCAGTTTAAAGAATCTTTTCCCCTTCAAATATCACCTTTTTCTACCTTTGTGGGAGGACCCTGTAACTTTAGGTGAATCTCAGCTATTGCTCTGAAGGCCGGCTGGGATTGTCAGGCGGGACCATCTGTGCTGGGATGAGGTCTCTTCCAAAGACATGACTTTAACTCACTAGAAGCCGTATGTGACATCACATGCTTTAAACAGGAACTTCTTCGTTTTTGCCTGTCTTTTCCCTTCCTGCCCAAGCAGGTGCTGCCTGCTATTCTACCAGCAGAACAGTGGCGAGGTGGGGTATTGGATAAGCTGTTTCATTTTCACGGGATGCAACAGGAGAACCCATGCGCAGAGAATCAGCTGGACCCGTTTGCTGGCTTTGCCTGAGGACAACACATCCAGACCAGAGCGACATGTGTAGTCCAAGCCAGTGGGTCTAGCCAGTCTTTCCAGCCCATGCTTCATGCTGTCTACACCAAAGTTGCTAGAATGAATTCACCTCGCTTCTTGTGGGTTTTCTTGGGGATATTTGTTTCTTCTGACTGCACCAAGACACATGTCTGTGACTCTTCTGTCACCTGATTTAAGTCCAAATTGATAAACATGTCCAAGGTCCATGTCCTGGAGATGAAGAAAGAGGGAGAGGTTGAGCATCACAGAGAAGAATGAGGGCCCTGCACTCCAGAAGCTGCATTCCAATTAAGCCCCCATCTAATGTTTAAATAGATCAATTTAAAGAAATACATAAATAATTTGCATGAGGGTTGTCCTGTTGTTGGTGCCACTCTATTAAATAAGATTTAGAGAATATTACTACTAAGGTAACAGTACACAACACCCCTTACTGAGCATATCTCATGTGCCTGGCAATAATGTATGGTAGACATTATCCCCATTTTGATGACAGAAAAAGGTTTTTGCAGTGCCAAGGTCACAGAACTGGCAGTGGCAAAGCCATAGGTCTAGGTTTAAATCCCATATTCCAAGCCAAGAACCTCTGCCACCCCATGGTGAGGAAGCCAAGGCACAGATTGGCAATGTGACTTACCCATGCATGGGCACAAAACTCGCTGGTGATACTGTTTAAGACTTTCCTGCAATTCCTACTTAGGACTTTAAGAAAATTCTATGATAATTCTTCGTACCCCAGTTTCCTCATTTCTCCAATTTTCACACCACTAGCCCACGCTTATGCATATTGGGTGGGAAAATATATGTGGGTGGTCTTCATTAACTACTCCTAGTTTGTCTGAATACCATACAAACTGAGCAATGCCTATTTTAACTACTGGCGAATGGAGAAATAATGCCTCTAAGAGGTGGCATAAAATAGCATCAGCCTGGACCTTTGTATCCTGCAAACAAAAGGTGTCCGTTCCCTGGGCCGGTGGCTCCTTGGTCCTCGGATGCCCTATTCTGGCAGGGTGCAGAGTGATCCTATAACTCCCAGAGGAAATGCTAGGAATGAAACTGTCAATCCTGGCTACAAGGAGCAAAGCTTTGTCTTCCCGAGTCCTTTCCTACCTTCAGTCACAGACCTAACCCCCGTAGAACCAAGGCAGTGTGTGTGGAATGAGTCGCACAGAACTTGGGAAACATCTCGCTTTCTTGCCTTCCTTCACCCGCGAAGCCCCCAGACCACTTCAGGGAGAGTCGTAACGTGAACTGCTGGGGCTTCAGAGGGGCTGTGGGCCCTGGCGACCCTGCCATCGTCAGCCTCACTTCCTGTGCCACCCAGGGCCCCGAGGGCAGGGCTGGAGTGGCCACCTGTGTCCATTCCTCTTTGCTTAACTTGTCGATGGTGGCTGAGCCCCAGGGACCGTGGAGTTGTCGAGTTTCATAAAGCAGACGCCCTGCCAAAGAACTCCAGACAAATCTCCAAGCTGTCTTTCCGCAGAGCTACTAAGCACCTCTTTGCCCCGAGCCATGCCTGGCACAGCCTGGCAGCCCTGATTCAAGTTCCAGAAGAACAACGACTACACACTGAGTCCTTTCTCCGCACCCGGCTGTGTGCTTGGTGCTTTTTCAGTGCTGTCTCCAGTTATCCGGGCAGCCAGAAGGGACACTCTCCCTCACTGTGCAGGGAAATGAATTCAGGTTCAAACAGGCAAAGGGCAGTCCGACAGAACAGAGCTGGGATTCAAACCCAGGCCTGCTCTTCCTGCTGAACTTCATTCCAGCTGCACAAGGGTAAGACAGGGTTGATAGTGCCTAAAGGTGGCCAGCCCTGAAGAGTTCATCTCTCTAATATTAATACCTGCTCTTATCAAACTCTCGCACTGTGCTTTACAAGCAATATTGCACTGATTTTTATAACAACACAATGATATCCCCATTTTAGGGGGTGGGGGTTCTAGAAACTTAAGTAACTTAGCCTTGGGCCACAGCTGTAAGGAGGTGAACCAGGATTCAACGGCAGGCCCAGCGACCGTGGGGCCCTTGCTCTGATCCACTCTCTTTAGTGGTTCTCTGACATTCGTCCTGGGAACTTGCAAAGCCTGGGCTGCCCCACATGGCAGGCAGGGGAGCTGGAAGACAGGCAGGAAAAGGGCAAAGAGTGTGGAGAAGGCCGGCTTGGTTCTGGGCTCTGCCAGCTGGTCCTTGTTAGTTTGATCGGGACCCAGCTGTACAACACCTGCCAGGCATTGGCGTGGTGCTTTCATGGTAATCAGATTAATTCAGAACAACTGGTGAGTGGCAGTTCTGTGATTCAAACCCAAGGCAATTAGTCTTGGCTCAGGAGAATATTTTAAAAGGCTAAACTGAGGCACCTCTTAAAGATACTTGTTGAGTAGCTACTATTACCTCCGCTTTACAAATGAGGACACTGGAGACATCATAGGTTAGGTGACTCTTGAGGTCACATAGCTAATAAGCAGCGGAGCTTGGGTAGGAATTGTGGATCTAGACAGTGCTTGAGAAATGGTTCCTCTGGCAGATACTACCTGCCGATTGACTCAACACAGAGTCCCCTTCCCTTGTCTCCATTATAAAGTCTCTGTTATAAAGGGGAATGGGTCCCTTTCCCAGGCCTTGCTCCGGTCACATGACACAGCTCTGGCTAATGGGATGTCAGCAGAAGTCCATTAAGAGCTTCTGGGAAGGTCATCACTTTTTTTGATGAAAGGGATACGTGCTGTCGACTCCACCTCTTCCCACCTTTGTCTTGGTTTAGTGGGGTCATATGCCTTGAGTAGCATGAGCCATCTTGCAACCTTGTACAAAAAGCCACAAACAGCCGGCCCTGACCTCACCGACCCACAGGACAATCAGCTGCCCAGATGAATAATTCTTGGTATGTGCAACAAATACACCACTTTCTGTTTAAACTCTTGAAAGTCTGGCTTTCTGTCACTTACAGCCAAGTATCCTCTTGACCGATGCATGTCCTGATAGGGCAGAAAGAAACAGCAGAAAGCCTTGTGATGCTCTGGTCTTGTTGCAGCTACCGATTAGCGAGCACCTGGATGGGAAGCCATTCATCCACCAGCAGCGAAGCTCTCGAATGTGATGATAAACCTCTTGGAATGGTAAGACTTGTGAAAAATTGGTGTTTCGTGTCTCCAAACTAAGATGTGTGAAGGGCAGATCAACGGTCAGGCACAGAGCATCAGCTAAAATTCATAGATTTTCAGGAGCAAAGCTGTCAAGGGTGATGGTTCCTCTCTGCAACCCCTCTGGAGCCCCCTACGCCCTGGTGAAAATCTTCCTGAGAAGGGCAGAAAGGAGGGCAGTGGAGGAGGACAGAGGTCAATGTTGGGGGCCCCAAGGTATTTCCCAGGCAGTGCCAACAAATATGGCGATACTGACAACGCTCCCTGACACCCTCTGATATAGATGGGTATTTGTCCCCTCCAAATCTCATATTGAAATTGAGTCCGCAGTGTTGGAGTGGGGCCTGGTGCAGGTGTTTGGGTCATCGGGGCCGATCCTCATGAATGGCTTGGTGCTGTCCTGTGGTAGTGAGTTCTGGCTCTACTCATTCCCATGAGAACTGATTGTTAAAAAGAGCCTCCTACCTTCCCCTGCCCCTCGCTTCCTTCCTCTCGCCGTGTGATGGCTGCTTCCCATCACCTCCCACCGTGATTGGACAAACCCTGCAGCCTCCGCCAGAAGCAGAGGCCAGTGCCATGCTTCTCGTACCGCCTGTAGAGCCCTGAGCCAAATCGACCTCTTTTCTTTAGAAATTACCCAGCTTTGAGTATTCCTTTGTAACAACGCAAACGGACCAGGACCCCTCCCTGCTCCTCCCCTCTCTCTCTCCATCACTGGAAGTATAATTGGCAATTTCCTGCAGAGACTAACAGTGTAGGCTTCATATTGTCTGGGTTCAAACCTCAATTATGAGTACAATCTAGTTAACTTGACACATTACTTAAACTCTCTAAGCCTGTGTGTGCTTCTTTATCTATAAAGTGGTCTAATACTAATGCCTAATTCACAGGGTTGTCATGAGGCTTAAATTAGATCAGCCATGTCATCTACCTGTGTCAGTATCTGGCATATGGTGTATAATTGATAATGTTAGTCATTATTAGTGTCTTCAGCAAGAGCAGGTGGCTGCTTGTCCATGGTGCCATTATCACACTGAGAAGGCCATCGTGCCTGCAACTCTCCTGCTGTCTGCTTGAACTCTGTGCTGGCCCCGACGCTCTCACACTGTGAACTCCCCTTGAAGTCAGGGAGGCTGGTGTTGGGATGGCCGACAGTTGGGACCTCGGCCAATATGCCAGTTGAAGGCCCTGGCCAGTGGCTTTGACTTTCTCGGCACTAACCTGTTTATACTCAGCAAGGAGAACTTCCATAGGACAGGTCAGGGCGAGAGCAGAGGTGCAGGAGGGAGCCGGCCCATGAGACAGGAACCGAGGTAGACCAGATACCACTTTGGCCCCATTCAGACTTATGATTTGAGATTGGGATAAAATTGAAGGCAATAAATTTAATTCTAAGTGAGACAACATGGGATTTTTTTCTTTTTCCTCATCTAAGTCTGGGCAGTCTTCCTATTTAGCCAAGAGAACAAGCCATAAATCTCCCCGTGGCCACGAGTGCTGGGCACAGAGTACACTGCACTATCTCCTCTGTTTCCACAAAGGGTTGATGGATCCTTCCCCTCACATTTATTTCAGCCATTAACGTGGCACAGTAGAATTTCAACAAGACAGAAATAGAAGACAGAAAGGTTGGTCTTGTCAAAAGCTCTTAATATAATTATGAGTCCAACCTCCGCATGTGTCCCCAACCCCAGGAATAATTAGGCTGCAAGACACTGGGACCCAAACCGAGGTGGGGGAAGGAAGGGCCGGGTAGGCTGAGGACAGGCTGATTAGCGCAGTGGCTGCCGCAGCCCTGCGGGCTCCCTGGGAATTCTGCAGGTTCATAAAAGCCCTGGTTAGCGCCTGGATCATCCCAAGCAGCAATTAGTGGCTCTAATAGTTTCAGCTGATGCGTTAGGGCTGCACCTTCCCCCTGCAGTGCTTTTTGTGCACAGACTCTTGTTGAAGGTTAGTTGCGTTGAAATATGTCCTCACTACCCCCACGCCCACAGTGTCTGCAGAAGGTGGCCGAGGACATCTAGGCCTGGGCACCAGGCTTTAGGCCTGATGGGAGCCTCAGAGGCAGGCCTAGCAGATTTCTTCTCCCCTTGAACATTTGCTTTATGTTTAATGTTTAATTTTCTCTTTCATCTACAGAATGAAAAAAAAAAAGTAGTCCTCAAAGTCCATTCTGAGCTGTCTCTTACCCAGCTTCATTTCCATTCCAATGTTTATGTAGCTCCCACCGTGTATTTGGCATTTGTTATTCTAATTCTGCTGCTATTCCCCTGGGTTTGCTGTGTTCTCAGGGGCTTGCTCTGCACCATTTTCAGGGTTTGGAGCAGAGTTAGGGAGCTCGGTGTTGCTGGAGGGGGCTCAGGAGAGGCCCAGCACCCTGGGAATGAGCTCCCCGTGGCTTCATTACTGCAAGCCCCAAGGCTGGGCTGCCCTTTTGCTCTGCTGGCTGCCACCTGGACCCCAGAGCAACCATTGCTACACTGGTGGCCAGGTGACAGAGCTCTGTGCTCTGTACACAGAACAAACTCGGGTCTCCGAAACCTGATCCTCCATAATTCTGCACCCGGCCTCTGTCAACAGTGGTGCTGATGAAACTGCCCTTTATAAAAGTAATAAAAGGCTCTAAGGTGGGAACAGTGGTAGGGATCTGAGCTCTGCAAAGTTATAGGCATAATTAAAATATGTATCTAACCAGCCATTGTTCCCTAGCTTGCTTTCCTATAATTGCTTACTACTCAGGAGTCACATAGCTGATGGCCATAAAGATTCTTAGCTCTCTTCATTGCTCCCCTAGACAATATCATCCTTGTGAAACCTGAGGCCGGTCTTTGAGATATCTTCCAGGCCCTGCATTCTGCGGGACCATCTGACCCCACCAGATCAGTGGCCCAGGGAACCAACTCCACTGGTCTTGCAAGCTGGGAACTGACTCAGTACAAGAAGACAATTTCCGCTTCCTGACCCTATGAGTTCATCCCCAGCCATTCAGCAGTCCCAACTGCCTAGCCCTTTGCCCGCCAACCCATCTTTAAAAACCCTTTCTCCTTAATCCTCGGGCAGACAGATCTGAGAAATTCTCCCCATCTCCTCGTGTGGTAACTGCGATGTTAAACTCGTTCTCCACTGAAACACCTGCTGTAACCCCTGCATCTCAGTGTTTGGCTTCCTCTTGAGCAGTGGTCAATGAACTTGGTTGGGCTGTAACACTGACCGTATCTTTAAGAGGCACCTCAGTTTAACCTTTAAAATAGTCTCTTATGCCAAGCCTGATTGCCTTGGGTTTGAATCTCAGAACTGCCACTTATCAGTTGTGTGACCTTGGACAAGTTCTTTAACTTCTCTGTGCCGTGGTTTCATCATCATTAAAATCAGGTACAGGACAAGGCCATTGTTATCAATAAAGGAATTAATAGATACAAATTACCTGGAAGAGTGTTGGGCACACAGTCAGCATCAGTAGTTATTGTCGCTATTAGTACTAGGCCCTCCTGGGCTTACCTAGATGCAGAGGTTGGAGCTGCAGTCCCCGGTGTGCCCAGCAGGGTGCGCTCTGCATCCCAGCTTCACAGCCTCACTGCTGCCTCCCCCGGACGCCAACTGCCTTGGTACCCACTTACTGGATCCTATTGGACCAATGGTGGTTTCCATCACTTCACAAGCTCCGTCTTCACCTTTCTAACCCACATGGCCTGATGACTCCTGGAATGTGACTTGTTTGTGAGGAAGGCAAGAGGGCAGGAGGGTAGGAAGGAAATCACAGGGATTCTCTTGTCCTCAGAGCCAAGGCCACAGGACCAGCAAGTGGCATGACAGGCACCTACATCCATATCAACTTGACGCTCAGGGCACACTTGCCCAGCCTCCTAGGGGGCCCCTGGAGGTGGGGTGGGGCAGTGTGGGGGTCTTGCCCTTTGGCCAGGGGCTGCTCTGTGCCACCCCAGGCTGTCGAGTGGTGGGTGGTGTGGATGATGCCACCAACAAATCTCTGAAAACAGAAGTGAGGCTGTTTTATAATCTCCAAAGGTTGGAGATGTTCCAGGCAGTGGAGAGAGAAGCTGGCCTACTTTTAAGAGCTTCAGAGAAGGAAATTCCCAACACTTTCCAGACATGGGAAGAGCTGCCACCTTCAGGCCAAGCGTGGATGACAGGTCTCTTTCCAAAATGCCCAGCCATCCGTTCCACCCTCACTTTCCAAAACTGCCCCTGTCCACATTTGGAACAAACCAGAGCCTGTGCCCTGCTGACCATCCGAGTGGGCTTGCTTCTGGGCATGTGTGGGTAAGCCCTCTCTCTGCCCCTACCAAATTAGGTCCCCAGGTAGGAGGACATATTCAGCTGTCTCTGGGAGCCACTGTCTGCATTTGCCTAACTTGCTTTGCGGCACATGGCCAGCTGCCTAAGTTAGCGGCTGCTCCACAATGGAGAAGTGTGGATTGGAAGTCTGTGGGAAGTCTGTGGGGGATCCAGGCTGCACTTGACCTCCAGGAAGCTGAGTAGGGCACAGTGAACCCTCGGAGTGTGGATTTCCTGGAGGCTGGGCTTGGGCCGCGAGGATGAGCAGATCTCCGAGTCTGTAACCTGCCACCCTACCCCTCCCCGGGCCCTCTGGGCTCTGGAGTCCCCCATCAAGGAGGCCAGGCCCTTTCATTGCCTGTGATTCTCCAGTTAGTCTCTGGTTATATTGCCTGGGAACAGCGTTTTAGGCTGAATTTCCCTGGATCAAGGGCACACCAGTGCTGTCATTTCTGGTAGATAAGGCAGCCTGAGGTTGATTTGAGAAGTTGCCAATCTTTGGTGTTATCCACTTCCCAGCGACCGTGTCCTCAAATCCTGGCTTTCCTGCAATCTCTGCCTGCCAATCTTAGCAAATGTCAAGAATGCCGCTGGACTGGGGCCTGCTTCACTCCCCTGCCGTTCCCATGCTACTGCTCCTAACTGCCCCTGTTAGAGACTCCCCTTCCTGAAGCCTCTACACAGCCCAGGCTTTGGCGTCAGCTCCGAGCTCCAAACACAGGTGATGTGTAGCCTTGTGCAAGGCATGTCTCTGCTCCTCAGGATGCTTCTGCAAGGTAGGGAGAGCGCCACCTCCTTCCACCACAGTTGTGTGAATGAGTGATAACCTATGGGACCCTCTAGAAGAGGACACTCATTGCACACACGCAGTAGTCATTAGCCGCTTGCTAAATGATTACTGTTAAGCCCACCACACCCAGGCTGCTTGGTGAGCATGGCCGCTGGCTGGGTGTGAGGCCTTGCTGGAAGGAGGCTGGGTTGGTTTGGTTTGGTTTGGTTTGGTTTGGGAGAAAGGGAAGGAAGTTTCCTTGAGCTCAGGTACCATCTGAAAAAGACAACAACAAAATCCAGAGCTCCCGGGAGCAGAAGACGGAGGCATCGAAGGGCATTTGGGAAAGAAAGGAGAGAGGAGATGGCACAGGAGCCATCTCACATCAAAAATGATTTGCTCTTGTTGCTATTTTGCCCAAAGATGGCTCATGCTCAGGCCAAGTCCAGATTCTGGGCTTTTCTGCCCACTCGCCCTCCCCAGCTCTGGCCCCCACCTTGCAGCCCACTCATGTCACATCGCAGCATAGCCTTGCTCTTTGCAGAGGCAGCTGATCCCCTGGAATGATCCCTGAGAATGCCAAGGCAGGTCCTTGTACATGTTGGGGGAAAGGTTAGGCAGAGCGATGGCTTTGTCCAAGGCATGCAGGATGATCTAAGGGTTGGGAATCCTGTGGAGGAACGGGAGGAGGGCAGGCAGAACTTTCAGCTAACAAGGCTCCTAGGGCTCCTTGGAATCCCACCACAGGCCTCTCTGCTGGCACCACTGACAAGCAGAAGAAAGCAAGAAGAGGGACAGAGATGTGTGTGGACGAATGATCAGGCTGTTGGATGATGGTACCTCACTCTTGGATCCTGGATGGTCTGCCGGCTGGAAGAGGGGTTGGTCCCCCAGCAGAGCCTATTTCGCGAGCTGTCCGCTGGCTATGGGGACCCTGCTGCCTCCCTCAGGGCCGCCTACAGGAGGGAAGGGAAAGTCTCCAGGAACAGGATGCATGAGCTGGGCAGGCATGCAGGGCAGCTGGGCGCGGCTGCAGTGGAGGCTGAGCCAGGGGCATCCCTGTTCTCCTTCGTGTCTCGAATTGGCCCCACAAGGAACCAGCACCTCCTACCCCAATTCTGCCCCATGAGAGCACCACACATAAAATTACAGAAGAGGCAAGTTGGTGCATCTTCAATGCTATAGACATAAATAAGGCAATTTCCCTGATATCTGAGCACCCCCACACGCCATCTGATTTAATTATTCATAACCACCAGCAATAACTACTGATGGGCAGGACAATGAATGAAGCTGCAAAAGTTTTTGCTGAAGGAGGTGAATGGGCACGCGCCGCCCCAGCCAGAGACTGCTCTGAGCCGTCGGGCGCCGCCGTCCCCATTAGCACTGAAAGCACAAGGCCCTCCCGTCAGTCATTTCTGGCCTTATCTTATCGATCCTTTTAATAGCAGGCAGTAACAATTTATTAGCAATTTTCCAGAGTCTCTGCCTCCTGGCTAGATGTTTTTCCATCTTGAGAGCTGGAGTAATGTTTCTTCTAAATCTGGCTCTCTTCAAGGTACTCAGGCAGGCCAGGCTGAGTGAGCCGTGATGCCTACAGAGAAGAAACAATTAAATTAATAGAACAATTATTTCCATTTTTTTCCATTAATCTTGTGGCTTCAAGTGAACAGCTGTGCCTTGGGGGAGGGAGAGAAGGACCAACAGCGATCAGATGGAAAACAAGTTTTATTTCAATCTTATATTGTTGAAACCTTTATTTCAATTTTTTGGTTTCCCCTTACAGAATTTGATTTTTCAAGTGAGGCCACAGGGAGGAGGTGGAAGGACTAAGGTGTGCAGGTTGGGCGCTAGGTGGGCACTGGGGTCTGGGCACGGCCGCCCTGCTCTGCTCTGAGACCGTGCACGGGTGACTCAGCCTTTTCGGTGCTTCTGTTTTACTCACAAGAAAAACTAGTGGGAAAATAAGCCACTTCCCTATCTCAAGACCCGCCAGTTGATTCATGACCCTTTCCCATCCCCGAAAATGAAGAACTGCAGGAATGACGCAGACAGCCTGGCGGACCACGCTGTGGCCGCCGCCACCGCGCCACCCCAGGCCACCCACCCACAAGGGAGCGGGTAGGAGAAACTCGCTGCCAAGCCAAGGAGCCATCAGGGACTAGGCCGGGCAGGCATCCTCGAAGTCTTTTTCCTGTTGATGGCCTGCGGGAACAGAGGCCAAGAGGAGGCCAGGGACTAAGAAAGCTCCAGAAATGGAGGAACTCTTCAAGCTTTGGCTTAGAGGTACAAAATCGCCTCTGGCTTTGGAGCCAGGAACAGCTGCTTCCCCAGGGAGAGACTCTCTGTCACCTCCTTCCCCTCACCTCCTCTGCCCCCGTCCTGTACCCAGCGTCCCTGTGGTCCTTGCTCCATCAGTACCCCCCTCTCCACAGCTGGTCCCAGACCTGATACCTACACTGGCCACCAGCCCCCTGCCTGCTGCTGGCCTCTCCTTGAAGTTGTGCAATAATAGTGGACGACGTTATTTAGCTCAGAGTAAAACAGAAGCTCAGAGAGAGCTTGTCCAAGAGTGACTTGTCCAAGACCACCCAGCTAGTAGCTGGCTTCAAATGCAAGTCCATCTGCTTTATTATTTATTTTCCCAGTATTTATATTATAGTAAGTTATTGATGTATATAGTTACATAAATATATTAATATAATTAACACACAATTATACTTTAGTAACTCAATTATATGTTAACTTATAATTTTATAATTATTTGTATTATTATTGCTGGGGTTTTTTTGTTATTTATTTTTTGACTAGGCAATAGATTGTATGATTCGAAATTCAAAATATACCAAAAGGAAGGCAGTGAAAAGTCCTCCTCCTCCTCAACCTTTGTCCTTTGGCCACCCAGGTGCCTACTCAGAGGCAGCCACAGTTCATCGGTTTCTTGAGTATGCTTTCAGGGGCAGCAACAGAGATAGATAAAAAGAATATGCCTATATGGTCTTTTTTATCCTTTTTGTACAAATGGTGTGTACAATACACGTCATTCTGCTCCTCATTGTTTTTCCCACTTAGTATGTTTTCCCACAGAGTATTTCTTGGAGATCATTCCACTTCAGTATCTAAAGAGCTGCCTCATTTCTATTTATGGCTGCATAGTATGCAGGCATTATATTAAATTATGTTTTAATCTCAAGAGGTAAATACTTGCCCCACTCCCTTGTCTTCTGCATTTGTTATAACAGTTCCATCTTCTGTCTAACTGAACTTTCCATTTTGAACTCAGATCTTCAGGTTCTGGAGTGAACTTCCAGTGTGAGGAGCAAGTTGTGACCTATTGTTTGGCAGGATCTCTGCCCAGCCTCAGTCTAGACCCCTCTGCAAACTGGTGTCCTAGCCTTTCGCAGTGACAGCTCCTCTGAGGTGAACCATGGAACCGGGTCCATCACTGCCTCCCATGTGTGACTGAGAAGCATTTCTAATGTTGTCCCACCACATACACAGCCTGTGTTTTCAGGAATCAAATGAGGTTCAAGGTCAATATGTCTTAGGGAGAGGATGTTGGGAGAGCCTGTAACTGTTGGTGTCACTCAGAGCCATACATCTGATAATTATTCAGTGGTAGAGATAATGGAGTCATAGAATTTTAAAGCTAGAAATGACTCTAGAGATCACCCACTTTTACCCTGCCACAGTGAAATGGAAAAAGAGAAACACAGGGCAGTTAAGTGACTTGCTGGAGAACACACCACTTGACAGCGAGGGAGATGTCTATAATGACTAGAAAAGCAATGGCAGCATGTCCTGCCCTGTGGCTGGATCTCACGCCACCAGGCAGCCGACGTGGCCGAGGAAGCAAATACCAGACAGCCCCTCGATGTGAGCTCAGGATATTTACAGGGATTTACCAGGGACCACTGTAAGATACGTCACTACAGACATTCGAACACTGGTGGGGCACTACAATTTGAACACATTCTGCTATTTGATACAATGAATAACACGGTGGTTCTTAATGAATGCTATGGAATAACATATGGAAACATCGAGACTGATGAACAAGTATGCAACTCTGGTAGGTGAGCCAAAACATGCCTCTGTCATGACAGTTATGTGCTAAAATTCTCATTTTACATATTTGAGTTCTTCCTCAGACTAGGAATGTCTCAGAGTCAGAGATGGTGGCTTGTTCCTTCTACAGCCCTAGTGACCAGCTTGCCGCGTGCAGGTCAGACAGGTCGCCATAGCACTAGACTCTCCTGGCCCTGGCTGGAGGGCAGCAGGCCCGCCAGGCACGGCGAGCAGTGACTCTGAGAGGAGGGCAGGAGAGGGCCGTGGAGGTACCGAGGGCCGTGGGAAGGAGCTTGAACTGTAAACTGCAGCAGGGCACATGATTTAGAAAGTTTATTTTGCCAATCAGAGGAATAGAATAGAAAGTTCTCAAATAAATATACATCCCATATGAATTTCTTATATGATGAAGCTGACATTTCAAATCAGTGGAGAAACCAGGGATTAATTATTTAATAAATAATGTTGGGCCAACTGTTGAACCATTTGGATAAAAAGCAGTATTAGATCCTATGGTGGGCGGAACAATGGCCCCAAAAGAAATCCATATCCTAATCCCCAGAACCTGTAAACATGTGACTTTACGTGGCAAACAGATATGATTGAAAGATTTTGAGATTGGTAGGTCATCCTGGGTCAGAGTGCCAGGTGGGCCCAGTTTAATCACAGGGGTCTTTACAAGACACAGGCAGGAGGGTCCTCTCAGAGAAGCAGAAGTGATGATGAAAGCAGAGGCGGCAGTGATGCCATCGCAGGCTTTGAAGATGGAAGGAGGGCACCAGCCACAGAATGAGGGTGGCTTCTAGAAGCTGCAAAAGGCTAGAGCATAGATTCTTCCCTAGAGCCTCCAGAAAGAAAAATAGCCCCTTGGATACCTTCATTTAGGCCCTGGAAGACCCATGTCAGACTTCTGACCCCCAGAACTATAAGGTAATAAATTTGTGTTGTTTTATGCCACGTTTGTGGACATTTGTCACAGTATTGATAGGAAATCAATGTAGATCCAAAATGTCCATCAACAGATTTATGAATAAAGTAGTAGATATTTATACAATGGAATACCACTCAGCAATAAAAACAAATGAATGATTGATACATGCAACAACATGAATAAATCTCAAAATAATTCTAGTGTGTGAACAAAGCCAGATCAAAAAGAGAAAAAAGAAGACATAGTTAGTTTATAAGTTTATGTTTTTCCCTAGTTGACAGTTATTCCTAGTCTATAATTTAAGTATTAGACAGATTAAATATTTAAATGGGAAACTCCCCCCAAAAAACAAAACTAACAGAGATTAGAATTTTATAAGTATGATTTCAAAGACAAAGAATGATAGCATTTAAAAAAATCTTTATATTAAGAAAACCTATAAATCAAATTAAAATGTAAATTATAAAATGGAAAAATATTTGAAATATATAAAATGGACAGAGAATTATCTTTGAATTATAGAGTTCAGGGTTTTTTCTACAATAATTTACATTATTTGTATTACTTTTAGAGACAGGGTCTTGGCTCTGTCACCCAGGCTGGAGTGCAGTGCCCTGATCATAGCTCACTGTAGCCTCAAACTCCTGAGCTCAACTGATCCTCCCACCTCAGCCTCCCAAGTAGCTGGCACTATAGTTACTAGGGGGACTATAAGTGGTACAACCATTTTAGAAAACTTCAGCCACTTCTTAAAACTTATACATATACCTATTGTATGATCCAGCCATTCTGCTCCTAGATATTTGCCCACAAGGAATAAAAGCATTTGCCCATACAGATACTTAGATTCAAATGCTTGTAAAAGTTTTATTTTCAATAAACCCAAAGTGCAAACAACTCAAATCTCCATCAACAGGTGTATGAATAAACAAATTGCAGTGTATTCGTACAATGGAATACTACTCAGCAATAAAAAGAAATGAACTACTGATATGTGTACCAACATGAACAAATCTCAAAACAAGGCTAAATCAAAAAGAAAAGAAGAAGACGATGACATATTTCATGATTTTACTTATAAAATTCTGGAAAATGCAAACTAATCTGTAGTGACAGAAAGCAGATCGGGATGAGCTGGGAGGGGGTGGAGTGGGGAGAGCGGCAGGAAGGGACCACAGGTGGCACCAGGGACTTCAGGGGTGATGGCTGTGCTCACGGTCTGGACTGTGATGATGGCGTCATGGGTGTACACATATGTCAAAACGTATACACTTTAAACATGCGCAGTTTGTGGTATGTCAATTACACCTTAATGAAATGGTATTTAAAAGTGGCTTGATGGTGAAAAGAAATGGAGGAAATTTAAATGCATATTTCTAAGAGAAAGAAGCCAATCTGAAAAGACTACATACTATACGATTCCAACTATATGACATTCTAGAAAAGGTGAAACTATGGAGGCAGTAAAAAGATCAGTGTTTGCCAGGGGTTAGTGGGGAGGGAGGGATGAATAGGTGGAGCACAGAGGATTTTTAGGGCAGTGAAACTGCTCTGTATGGTACTATAATGGTGGGTGCATGTCATTGTACATTTGTCCAAACTCACAGAACGTGCAACATCAAGACTGAACCCTAATATAAACTGTGGACTTTGAGTGACTAGTGTCAGTGTAGGTTCATCTACTGTAACAAATGCCCCACTCTAATGGAGGATGTTGAGACTGTGCGTGTGTGGGGACAAGGGTGATACGGGAACTCCCTGTACTTTCTGCCTAATTCCTCTGTGAACCTAAAACTGCTTTAAAAATAAAGTCTACTTTTTTTTAAAGTGGCTGAAACAATTGGGATATTTACTGTCTCTCATATCAGGGGTCTGGGGGCAGAGAGGATCAAGGGTTGGTTCAGTGGCTAAAGATGCCATCGAGGACCCAGATGCTTCCCATCTTCCAGCTCTGTCTCCCTCATGTTACAAAAAGGGTTGCAGCTCTGCGGAAGTCACACATGCGGGCACGTCTAGAACAGACGAGCATGTTCCTTCCTATGCATGTCTTTTTAGGAGAGAGGAAAACTCTCCCGCAAGCTCCTCATAGACTTCCCCCAGGTCCCACTGTCCCATGTTGAGTCTGACGTTGGTGCTGTGACCGCAAGGAAGGGCAAAGGCTGCCGGGTGAGCACCCACCGGGGCCACACTGGTGCTCAGAGAGCCCTGTGGCTGCGCTCATGCCCCATCTCCAACCGGTGAACTGTGCTGGCCCTCTTGCCTTCTCAGGCTCTCCCTTACTCCACCCTCCATCCCTGAGATGCTTCCTCAGGCCTTTCTATGTAATTTCCTTGTCCCCCTGTCTGGACTGCCTCGTGTGAGCACCTGTCTTAACAACCAGACATGAGCTTCTGCAATCACGCCTGTTTCATCAGGGGACCCTGGGGACCACACACAGAGCCTGGGGACAGCTATGCTTGAAAAGTGGACTTGGGCAGGAGAAAAAGCAGATGGAGCTTCTCCCATCCCGGGGAAGACAAAAACGCCAACGCGGGGAAGCAGCTTCAGTACCGAAGTGAGGGCAAAACCCTGGAAGGCTTCATTATTGAAATAGCAAAAATAGTTAAGATCTATCACCGTGAAGGAGAGAACTGATGGTTGCAGAGAAACTCACCTGGAAATGTCACTCTGAAGTGAAAAGGAGAGAGCTTTTTGGCAGAGATGGCATAACTGTACTCTTAGGACAGAATCTTCTCATTGCTCATTCAACGTATGAGATTTGTATGACCTCTAATAGGTTATTCAGGAAAGACTCTAGCAGCTTGTAAAGGGTTAAAAGCTATTAAATGGACAAATTGACAACCTTTGCCTATGTCAGGTGCAGCCTCACAAAACAGCTTCCTCCTCCCTGGGCTGGAGGAATCGTGGGTCTGAAGTGAGTCTGGTATTGTCTGCACTTCTATGACATCAAATCTACAGTCACCTCTGCAGGACAGAGATTTCTTGATGGCTGGAGAAAGCGGAAGATGCTTCTGACCCAAGCGTCACACAATAATTTCAGCTGTGACTACTCCTTGTTGGCCGCTGAAGCAGAGTCCCAGAGACGTCCTGCAGGTGCTGGCCCTGACGTTCTTGGCCAATGGCCAGTAGGCCCTGGTGTTAAAGTCAGTATGGTTCCTGCTCATGCCTCAGCCGTGGCTGTTCTGGGGCTGTTTGTCTGAGAAATGCAGGTAGATACTGCCAAAGAGTCCAGCTCTCTAACTGCAGACTTAATGAACCTCCGCGCAGATCAGGTTACCATTCCCAGCTGAGCAGAGCCTTTCCATTCTCCCAGTTCACTAGACGCACAGGAAGAAATCTTGTAGCACCAGCTGCATCTCATCTGTCTGCATCCCAGCCCCTCGACTTTGAGTTGCACCCACTTATAGGGGTCTCCAACATCTAACCCCAGTTGGCTGTCTTCTTGCCCTCCAAAGCTTGGGAATCGCTGGGAACTCTCAAAACCATGTCACTGGCTCCACTTCTGGTCCCCAGGGACTGGGAGATCATCAGTGTCTTCTTCCCAGTGCTTTCTTCTAGCAGCTGCTCTCAGACTTGCTCTCCACCAGCCAGCAGCCTCTGTCTCCCCTCCCCTTTCTCTGGGCAGGAGGCTCCATCTCCTCCTTCCCCAAGAGGGCTGAAGCTGTGCTCAGATTTCCTCCCTTCCTCCTCCAAGAGCACCAATGTCTTCTCTCATCCTGTCTTCATTCTCCTCAGCGAGATGGTGTGCTGAGTTTTCCCAAGTCTTCCCAAAAGCAAACCCAGCCCCCACCCTCTACTGACATGGCTCTTCCAAAAGCACTGATGACCTCTCGATCACCAGAGTCTAGGGCCACTTCCTGGGCCACCTCCTTTAGCCCCTCCTCAGGATCCCACCTCCCTTGTCTTCTCCAGTCCCTGACTGTTCTCTCTCTCTCGGCACCACCAGTGCAGCTTCTGGACTCACAATGAGATGCCCACGCTGCGGTCTAGTGCTCGTTCAAATGAGAACATCTCACTCCAACAGCCCTCTTCACCTTCCGGACTAAGTCAGCTCCTCATACGAAGGGCCCTCCAGGGTCGTGCAGTCTGTGGATCCAGCCAGAGCCCAAGGATCTATTCTGATCCTTTTTTTTTTTTTTAAAGATAAAAGCTCTTACAGAGGTATTATACGTCTCAATAAAAAAGTAAAGAATCACTTTGTAGAAAGGTCTTGAGGCTTTCCTAATTCCCCGAAACCACACCAGCTGGTCCTTTTGAATTGGAAGCTAAATTTCTAAGACGGAAAGCCCCATGCAGGATCCAGAGGCATGACGCCAGTTTCCAGACCTGTCTGGGGTCCTCGGTGCAGAGGTGGCTCTTTCACTCCATCAGCTTCTTCCAGTGTGGATGGGGGTGGGTATGGCGAAGGCTTGTCATTTCCCCATCGCTAGGGTGGGGCAAAGAGGGAGAGAGACCGTCCAGGCTTGCACAACTCACTCCTGCATGTTCCATTTCCATTACCTTCTAGAATTGATTCTAGAATATCTATTCTGAGGGAAATGCTAGAAATGAATATGCTGTTCCTTTGTATCAGTTTTACCCTTTGTTGATATTAAATGACTTAGTCACTTTGTAGGGGAAACAAAGAGATTGATTCATGGCGATGTGACCCTCTTGTCACTTCTGGTTCCTTTTTTCCTGCTGTATATCAAGACTCCCAGCCCCTGGAAAGTGCATTTCTGCAAAGAAGAACCTGCGAGAAATCTGTAAGTAAACTTTCAGAATAGTCTTATTTCTAAAATTGCTTTTCTTAAAAAAAGTATTAGTAAAATTGGAATGAACAGTTGCGACCAGAGAATACCTTAAGGCCCCCTCTTCTACCCCAACAGCCTACCTAGGTATAGAAATACCATAAGGAAGGTCTTTTGATGCTGGTATCTGAATATTTCCATCTCAGGGCAGACTGCCGCGTGAGTGCTGCCTCACTGGCGTCACCGCCGTGTGAACGTGCTCTGTTCTCCCGCTTTTGAAGAATGAGTCCCCTTAGCAAGTCTCCTGGCGGCAGCTGGCATGCACAGCCACGGCCTGAATTGTTCTGTAAATGCTATTCTGTTCACCCGGTGGCTTTCATTAATCTTGCCTTCCTTGTGTGAAGGTTGCTTTCACAGGGGAAGGCGTCTGCTGGCTTTCCCAAGGCAAGAGCGATCAGAACAAAGTTACGAGGAATTTGCTCCACTTCAGATGGAGGCCTCAGCTCCTGCTCGAGCGATTTTGGCAGCCTGAGAGAACAATATGTTCTCAACCAAATTATAAGTTTGCAAGAGCTTAAAAAAATGAAAGAAAGGAAAAATGAAAAGGAAAAGAAACCCTCCATTCTTCTTTTGTCGCACTCACAGGTGTGGAGCTTTGATGTTCTGTCCCGGCAGTGAGTGCAGAAGGCCCATGCCCAGGGCCAGCCTGCAGCTCTTCCCCGCACCTCTCCTGTCGCAGACTCGTGGGCTAGTGGGGACCTTAGAACTCAGCTAGCCCAAGGGAGTGACGCTCCTGAGAGGTGAAGTGGCCTATCCAAAGTCAGGCAGCCTGTCTCCCTGCCTGCTGTGGTTTTCCTATTGTGCGCTGCCCTTTGTTCAAATTCCCTTTTAATATGAGATTCACACAAGCCATGAAGACAGTGAGGGAGGCTGATGGGCTCAGGCTGGATTCCCGCAGGGGCCTAGCAGAGCTGGTTGGAGGAGCATAGAAAGTAGACCGATTGTCCATTTGGGTTTATTGTCCCCAGGGTGTCTGCAGACTGTATCTGAGCTTGTTGTGCATAAGCCATTGGCTTCTGCACAGGAGCAGGTCAGAATGAGCTGGTTTCACTTAATGGAAATTGCAAGATGTCAGACAAGGCAAGGACTCTGCAAGTGGGAACAAAGAGGAGCCCTGGGACAGCTCCCAAGGTCATCATCTCCAGGCCTTTCCCCCAAAGAAGGCCATATTTATTCCTCCTACACTTGCAATAGCAGCCAGCCTGTGGGTTTCTGTTTGCCGGCTGTGGAGGCACATTGGTGATGTGCATCTTCAGTATCCCCCCATCCTCCCTGGGTGGCCCATTCCATTAGAGGCTCATTATTATTTCATGGCTCCGTGTATTGCAGCTGCTAACTGGACCTTGTATCTGAAGCGGGGACGCGTTCATCTGCACCTTGAGAGTTGATCTGTGCTTAAAGGACAGTGCTCAGGAAGGGTGGGCTCACTGACTCCCCAACAAGGTGGGCAAACAGAGCTATGCAGGTGGGGACTGGGAGGTCTGTGCCTTCCACGCCAGGGCTCTTGCTGCTGCCACTGACATTAATTCCCCCCAGGGAAAACAACCACAGTGTATGCCTCTTGAAGCGGTGTTGCTAGCTAGCCTGTGCAGGTTGATGTAGAAGTCTGGCTGCTTCCGTTTCCCATGGCAACAGCTCAGCCCTTCATTAAAAGCAGGTAAACATGGGCTCAGGCTGATTTGCAGACTACACGGCTCTGCACGGCTCTGGGCTTGCACCGGGGCTGCTCGTCACCGGCCCTGTTCTTTCCCTTGTTCTCTCCTGACCAGCCACACAAAAACTGCTCTGACCTCATGAAAGAGAGATGGGGCCCTTGGTGACACTCTGCCGTGGACTCCAGCTGCGGCTTTCACACCTGAGGGGTGGTGCAAACTGTAGTTTAGGGATAAAAGTGTGAAAGCGGTAATTACTCTTGGGATATTGCTGTTGGCGACAGTGAGAAGCCAGTTACTCTGTCCTGGCTGGGGAAAAAAGGACGTTGAGTCAGGAATAAACATTACTGATGATGGGGGTAAAATAAAGAGAAATTATAGGTTAAAGGGATGACGTAAGCTTTGAGAAGCTGCCAGAAAAAACGATGGAGAGACAGAGGAAGGGACTCAATCCAATTAGCACAGAAGAGAGGAATAAAACAGAGTTGGAGATATTTGGGCAAAAATAAATACTCCCAAGGCGCAGAGAAAAACCTTCATGCGTGAGACTGGAAATTGGCTTACAGCACGATTTAAAAATGTCCCAGGGGATGAAAGGGAGGAAAGGTAATTTAGGGGAGTGGAGAAGAGGGAGTCTGAGGTGAGGGGGGGGCTGAGCAGAGAGGAGGGAAGGCTGTGTGAGCATCACCTGATGATCAGGGTGGCAAACGGACAAGCCGTGGCCAAAATCAGCCAAAGTGTTTCAAAACAATTAAGCCAACTGTTTTTTTTTTTTAAATCAGAATATGTCATCCAAAGAAATACAGATTTCTGATTTGAATAAAACCCCAGAAAATCTGACAACTGGGTCTATAGAGAGCCTAAGTCTGCTGGGTTGGGAGCTGCTGCCCCTGCAACTTACCAGGAGCATGGGCTTGCCAGCCCCCGGAGACCCACTGCCCATTGTCCCACACCCCACGCCCCCAAGGAGCAGCTGTTCCTCCTTATTTCCTTCACTCTTTCAGGTGTTTGTCTGACCCCTGCAGGCATCTGCAATGCTGAGTGCTGCCTGCACCACTCTGACCAGCCCGCTCAACAGAGAAGGTGGGACCAACACCGAATGCACCTCTCATCCCCAGACTCTGGGAGAGCCAAGACCTCAGACCAGTATGAGCCCCTGGGCCTGGACCTCAGACCAGTATGGGCCCAAGTCCAGGGTGCCTTAGTTTTGGGGACGAGCCAGGGTGGGAGTCTAACGCTGGCTGTAGCAGTCTCTAAACAAAACATGGGTGTTCATGAATGGTATGACACAGCTGGACGAGCGTCTGGCTGTGGAAAGGAGATCTGCAGTCAGCTCTAGAAGGCTCAGTGAGGCTGTGCTGAAAGAGGAGTTAGGGACACAGGCTGTGGTTGACAATGTAGGAGATCTTATACCGGCATTGTTGAATCTGCATTTCAGGATGCACGTGTGATTGGGATCCTGGGAACACATTTCAACCAAACTTAGAAGCTACTCTTTGAAGATCATGTTAAAGGGGTGCTGAAGAGCTGCCTATCGTGACCCCACAGTGTCACTTAAACATGGGTTAGAATCTTGGCTCTTCCACTTCTTAGCTATCTGACCTTGAGCAAGTTATTTAATCTCTTTGAGCCTTAGTTTCCTCATCTAAAAAGTTATAGACACAATAGTATGCGGTTGCCATGAAGATTAGAAATCAGGCATGTCAGATGCTATAACAGTGGCCAGGCACGTAGCAACAAGTTGACAGCTATCGTCTATTATTTAGTAGTACTTGAGTAAGTCTCAGACATTGGCGCAAGCTGCAGTTTATTCACTAATTACGTATTCTGTGATGACTAAAGGCAAAATGCGTATTGTTATGGACTGAACATATGTGTCCTCTGCCAGTTCATACAGTGAAGCCCCAGCCCCCAGTGTGGCTGTATTAGGAAATGGGGTCTCTAAGGAAGTAATTAAGGTTAAGTGAGATTGTGAGCCCATCTTTCCAAGAAGAGGAAAAGGTAAACGCCTCACCATTGCTGAAAAGATAAAGAGCCTGGTGGTCAAACAGAGTGATGAGTGAAATGGTCTTAGGTAACTCGTTGGAAGGACTTTATACTTCATTAACAGTAATACAGCACGCAGAAGAAAAAAGGAAAAAAAGAAGAGACACTAGAGAGCTCACCCTCCTTCTCTCCTTCTCTTTCTGCCATGTGAGGACTCAGAATGAAGGCGGCCGTCTACAAGCCAGGAAGACAGCCCTCACCAGAACTCAGCCCTGCCAGACCTTGAGCTGGGACTTCCAGCTCCAGAACTGTGAGAAATACAATTCTGTTGCTGAAGCCACCCAGCCTGTGGTGTTCTGCTACAGCAGCACCAGCAGACTACTACAAGTGTGTAGGAAATTTTAACTCCATGACCCAGGATCCATAGGAAGATTTTAATAAAGGGCTCATGAAAGTCGGAGATGAGATGTCATATGATGGGAAATGTGTCACTGAGTGGTGAAAACTGGGGTCTCACACCCAGCTTTGCTGATGCTAGGATGTCTATGACAAGTCCCTTAGCCTCTTTGGATTTTCATTTCCTCAACTGTGAAAATTAGCCAGTTAGGTGTCAATAAACCATCTGGAGCTGTGCTATCCAATACATAGACACCAGTCATTTATTTAAATGTAAATAACTTAAATTTTATTTAATCATAATTAATTTATATTTGAATTACTAAATTATTAAAATTAAATTAATAAATTTAAATTATTATTAATTATAATTAAATAAATTTTATTATTTATTTATTTATTTTTATTT